>JAANYP010005514.1:185000-208490 GCA_020465985.1 Centrapalus pauciflorus | reverse complement strand
AGGGGGTGTGGTGGGGTGTGGGCGACTGCGGGGCTTGATGTGGGGGTGCGGGGCGGGCGGCATGGTGGAGCGATCGGTGGGGAGGGGAGGGGGGGGGGGCGGTGGGGGGAGGGGAGGGGTGGGAGGGGGGGTGGTGGATGAAGGTGGATGGCGCGGGCCGGAGGTGGGGTGGCGGGGGGGGGGGAGGTGGGGGGGCGGGTGTGGGATGTGGGTGGGTTGGGGGGGGGGGGGGGGTAGAATTTGCGGGGGGGGGGGGGGGGGGGAGGCCGGGGAGGGGGCGGGGGGTATGTGGGTTGGGGAGGGGGGTTGGGGGGAGGAGGGGGGGGGGGTTTGGGAGGAATCGGAATAGGTTATTTGGTGGGGAAGGGTGGGTGGGGGGGAGGGTGATGGCTGGAGGGATTTGGCTGGGTGAGGGGGGTGGGTGGTGTTTGGGGGGGGAGGGTGGTAGGCGGGTGTGGGGAGGGGAGGGGGTGGGGGGAGGGGGCGTTGGTGATGGGTGGGGGTGGTGGTGGGTGGGGGGGGGAGGTGGGGGTTGGGGGTGGGGGGGGGTGGGGTTGTTGGGGGTGGATGGGGTGGGGTGGGGGAGGGGGGGGCGGGGGGTGTGGGGGGACGGGTGGAGGGGGGAGGGGGGAAGGTGAGGGGCGGGTTGGTAGGGCTGGGAGGGGTGTGAGGGGGGGGGGGAGGGGGGTTTTGGGGGGTGGGAGTGGGGGCAGGTGGGGTGGGGGGGGGTGGTGGAGGGGGGGGGTGTGTTTGGGGTTGTGCGGGGGGTGGGGTAGGGGGCGGGGGGGGGGGGATGGGGGAAGGGGGGTAGGTGAGGGGTGGGCGGTGGGGTGGGTGTGGGGGGGTGTGGGTTGGGCGCGGTGTGTGGGGTGGGGGGGGGTCTGGGTGGGGGGGGAGGGGGTTGGTGGCGGAGGGGGCGGTGGTGTGGGGGGGGAGAGGGCGGGGGGAGGGTGGGTGGGGGGGGCGATTCAAGGGTGGGGGGCGGGCGTAGGTAGGGGGGTGGTGGGGTGGGGTTGGGGTGGGATGGTGTATGGGGGTGCTGGGGGGGGGGGGGTTGGGGCGGTGGGGGGGGGTGGGGGAGGGGGGGTGGGGGGGGGGGGGCGGGGTGGGTGGTGGAGTGGCGGTGGGTGGTGGGGGGTTGGGGCGGGGGGGGGGTGGGGGGTGGGGGGGGGTCGGGTGGGGGGTTGGGGTGGTGGGGGGGGGGAGTGGCGGGGGGGGGGTTGGGGGGGGGGGGCGAGGTGGGTGGGGGGGGGGTGTGTGGGGGTGGGTGTGGTTGGTTTGGGTGGGTGGGGGGTGGGGGTGGGGGTTGGAGTTGGGGGTGGGGGGGCGCGGGGGGGGCGGGGTGGGGGGGGGGGGGGGGTGCGGGGGTGGGTGATGCGGGGCGGGTGGGGGTGGTCTGGCGGGGGGGGGGCGCGGGGGTGGGGGGTGGGCGGAGGGACTGGTGTTGTGGTTGTTGGTGGGGGGGGTGGGTATTGTATGAGATAGAGGTGGCGGGGGTGGGGAGGGGGGGGGGGGGGTGGGGTGGGGCGGGGCCGCGTGTGGGGGGGGGATGGGTGGTGGTGGTAAGGGCCGGGAGGTGGGGGTGGGGGAGGGCGTGGGGTCGGGGGGAGGGGGATGGGGGGGGGGCTGGGGGGGGGGGGGGGGGGGGTGGGGGGGGGGGAGGGGGGGGCGGGGGGTGGGGGGGGGATATGGTGGGTGGGGCCGGTGGGGATGTGTGGTGGGGGGGTGGGGGGGTTTGGGGATGGGTGGTGGGGGCGGGGGCGTGGGGGTTGGGGGGGGGGGTGGGCTCGGGTGGGGGGAGGGGTTGCGGGGGGGTGTGGTGGGGGGGAGGGGGGGTGCTGGTGGTGTGGGTGTGGTGTGGGAGTGTTGGAGAGGGGTAGGGGGGTTGCGGGGGGGGGGGGGGGGGTGGTGGGGGGGGGGGGTGGGGGGGGTGGGGGGGGGGGGGAGTGGGGGCGGGGGGGGGGGGTGCGGGGTGGGGGGGTTTGGGGGAGGGTCCGGGCGAGTCGAGACGTGTGCAGAGGTAGGTCGCGGGTGGGGGGGGGTGGTTGATTGGGGGTGGGATGGGTGATGGGGGGGTGGGGGGGGTGGGGGGGGGGGGGGGTAGGTGGGGTTTCTGGGGGTGGAACGGGGGGGGCTGGGTGTGGGGGGGGGGTGGGAAGGGGGGGGGGGGAGGGGGGGGGACGGGGTGTGGGAGGGGGTGAGGTTGGGGGGTGGGTGGGGGTGGGTGTTTGGTGGTGGGGTGTGTGGGGGGGGGTGGGGGGGGGTGGGGAGGGGGGGGGGTGTAGGTGTGGGGGTGGTAGGTGGGGGGGGAGGTGGGGCGGGGGGGGGGGGGTTGGGTAAGGTGGGGGAGTGGGAGGGGGGGGTGGGAGTAGGATGAGGGGGGTGGTTTGGGGCCGGCGTTGGGGGGAGGGGTGAGGAGGCGGGGGGATGTCCTGGCGTGAGGGCGTGAGGGGTAGGCGGGGGGGGGGGAGAGGTGGAGGGGGTCAGGGGTGGGGAGGGGGTGGGGGGGGGATGTGGTGGTGGGGGGGAGGGGGGGGGGCGGTGAGGGGGTGGGGGGGCGTGCGGGGGCGGGGGGTGTGTGCTAGAGGGCGTTGGGAGTTTTGGGTGGGGGGGGTGGTGGGCTGTTGTGGGGGGGGGGGGGGTGGGGGCGGGGGGGGGGTGGGGGGTGGGGTTGGTCGTGGGAGACTGTGGTAGGGGGGGTGTTGGGTGGGGGGGGTGCGGGGGGGTGGGGGTGGGCGGGGAGGGATTAGAGGTGGGGGAGGAGTGGAGGGGGAGGTGGGCGGGGGGGGGGATGGTTTGTGCTTGGGGTGGGGGGGGGGGGGGGAACGGGGGTAGGGGGGTGTGGATGGGAGGGTGGTGGGGGGCGGGAGCGGTGGGGTGGGGGGCTGAGTGGGGAGGGGGGGGGGGCGGGGAGGGGGGGGGAGGGGGGGGGTGTTGGCGGGTGGTGGGGTGGTGTGGGGGGGTCGTAGGGGGGGGGGGAGGGGGGGTGGAGAGGTGAAGAGGGGGGGGGGGGTGCGGTGGGGGGTTTGCGGGGGCTGGACGGGGAGGGGGCGGGCGGGGAGGAGGGTGGGGCGAGGGGTGATCGGGGGGGGGGTTCGGGGGGAGTTGGGATGGAGGGTATGGTGGGGGGTGGGTGGTGGAGGGGCGGAGGGGGGGGGAGGGGTGGTGGGGTGGGGCTGCTCGGGGTTCGCGACGGGAGGTGGAGAGGTCGGGGGGGGTGGGGTGGGGGAGGAGGTGGGGAGTGGGTGGTAGGGGCTGTGAGGTGGGGAGGGGGCGGGGAGGTGTGGGAGGGGGGGGCGGTGGAGGGGGGTGGGGGCGGGGGGGGTGGCGGGGGAGGGGGGTAGGGGGGGTAGGGTGTGGGGTGGAGGGGGGGGGGGTAGTGGGGGGTAGGTGCGGAGGGGTCGGTTAGAGGTTGTGCGGCGGGCGCGGGGCGGGGTGGGGGTGGCGTGGGGGGGTGTGGGGGGAGGGGGGGGGGTGTGGGGAGGGGGGGGGGGGGGAGGGGCTGGGGTGGGGAGTTGGGGGGGTAGAGGTGATGGAGGGGGTGGGGGGGGGGTGTGGTGGGGGGGTGGGGAGGGGGGGGTTTGGCGGGAGTGGGGGATAGGGGGTGATGTGTGGGGTGGTGGGGATGGCGGGGGGGTGGGGGGGACGGGCGGGGGGGGTGGATGGGGGGGTGTGGAGGGGGGAGGCGTGGGGGGGGGGGGGTGGTCTGCTGGGGAGGGCGGGGGGGGGGGGGGAGGGGGGGCGGGGGGGGGTGGTAGAGTGTGAGGGGAGGGGGTGGGGGGGTGGGGAGGGGGGTGGGGGGCGGGGGGGGGGGGGCTGGGGGTCGTGGGGTTGGGGGTGGGGGCTGGGGTGGGCGTGGGAGGTGTTGGGGGGGGGGGGGGGGGGCGGGGGGGGGCGTCGGGGGGAGGGAGGGGGGCGTTGTAGGTGAGGGGGAGGGGGGGAGGGTGGGGTGGGGGTGGGGGGCGGGGGGGGGGGTAGGGGGGGAGGTGGGGGCTGGGGTGGGGGAGGGGTGGGGGGATTGAGGGGGGGTGGAGGGGGCGTTCTCTGGTGGGTGGAGGGGTGGTGGGTAGGGGCGGGGTAGTTAGGGGTTGGGTGGGGGGAGAGGCGGGGTTTGGAGGGTAGGTGGGTGGAGGGGTGCGTGTGAAGTGGTGGGGGGGGGTGAAGCGGGGGGGGGAGCGGGGGGGGTGGGAGTGTGGGTGGGGGGGTGTGGGGGGGGGGGGCGGGGGGGGGAGGGTGGTGGGTGTGGAGGAGGGGGCCGCTGCGGGGGGGGGTGCGGTGACTTCTGGAGGGGGGCTGACGTGGGGAGTGAAACGCGGGCGGGGGAGGAGGGAGGTATGGGGGAGCGGTGGCGGTGGAGGTGGGGGGTAGCGGGGGGGGGTGTGTTGGGGGAGGGGGGGGCGGGGGGATGGGTGTGGGTGTGGGGGGGGGGGGGGGGGGGGGGGAGCGGGGAGAGGAGTCGGGGGGGGCGGTGGGGGGAGGCGGGGTGCGGGGGGGGGGGGGGGGTGGGGGGGGTGTGGGGGTGACGGTTGGGGAGGGGGCGGCGGGGGGGGTGTATGGGGGTGGGGGGGTCCTGGGTGTGGGGGGGGGGGGTTTTGGGGTGGTTAGTGTGGGTTGTGTAGGGGTGGGTGGGGGTGGGGGCAGGATGGAAGAGGGGATGTGGGGGGGGGGGTGGGCAGTTGGGGCAGGGAGGGGGAGATGGGAGGGGGGGGGGTTGGAGGGGGGGGGGGGGTTGGGGGGGGAGGATTGGGGGGGGCGGGGGGGGTTTTTGTTTTGGTGGCGGGGAGCGGCTGGGGGGGGGGGGGGTCTGGCGGGGGGGGGGTGTGGGGGGGTGGGAGTGTTGGGGTGGTGCGGGGTGTAGGGATGGGCAGTGGGGGGTGGGGCTGAGGGGGGTGTAGCGTGGGGGGGGGGGGAGGGTGGTGGTGGGGGGTGTTGTGGGGGCGGGGGGGGGGGGGGGATGTGTGGTGTGTGGATAGGGTGACGGGTGAGGTGGGGGGGGGTGAGGGTCGTGGGTGGGGCGGGGTGGGGGGGTGGAGGGGTGGGGGTGGGGGCGCTTTTAGGTTTGGGCTTGGTGGGAGGATGGGGTAGGTTAGGGGGGGGGTGGGGCGGGGGGTGGGACGGGGGGATTGGGGTGAGGGGGGGGTTGTGGTCGCGGAAGGTTGGGGGCGGTGGGGCGGGGGTTGGGGGGTAGGGGGGAGGTGGGGGGGGGTGGGGGGTCGGGGGTGGGGGGGATGGTGGTGGGTGTGGGAGGGTTAGGGGGGGGTGACGGGGCGGAGGGGGGGGGGGCGGAGGTGGAGGCGGGTGGGGGGAGGGGGGGGGGGGGGGGGGTGAGTTGGGCGGGGGGGGGGAGGGGGGGGTGGGAGAGGGGGAGGGGCGGTAGTAGGGCGGGGTGGGTTGGAGGGCGGGGGGGGAGCGTTGGGGGGGGGGGGGGGGGATGGGTGGTGGGTGGGGGGGCGGGGGGAGTGGGGGGGGGGGGGGGGGTGGTGGAGTAGGTGGGGGAGGGGGTGGTGGCGGGGGGGGGGGGGGGGGGGGGTGGGGTGGGGGGGGGGGGGCGTGTGGGTGGGGGGGGGGGTGCGGGGGTGAGGGGGGGGGGGGGAGGGGTGGGGATGTGGGGGATTGGGTGGCGGGTTGTGGGTTGAGGTTGTTGTGTGGAGGGGGGTTGGGGGGGGAGGGTGATGGGAGGGGGCGGATGGATGGGTGGTGGTTGGGTGGGCTTTGTTTTGGGTGCGAGGGTGGGTGGTTGGTGGTGAGGTATGTGGTGTGGGGGGGGGTGGGGGGAGGGGGTGGGGGCTGGGAAGGGGGGGTTGGGGGGGGGGTTGGGAAGGGAAGGGGGGGGGGGGGGGGGGGGGGGGGGGGGGGTTTGGGGGTTGGTGGGGACGGGGGTGGGGGGGCGGGGTAGTGGGTGGAGGGGGGTGGGTGGGGGGGCGTTGTGGGGGGGGGGGGGGGGGTGGGGCCGTGGTTGGGGGCTGGGTGGGGGGGAGGGGGGGGTAGTGCGGCGCGGGGTGGGGGGGGGGTGGTGTGTGGGGGTGGGGTGGGGGGAATGGGGGGGTGGGAGGGGGGGGGGGGGGGGTGGGGTGTGGGGTGACTGGTGGCGGGGGTGGTAGGGGAGGAAGGGGGGGGCGGTGGGGGGGAGGTGAGTGGATGTAGGGTTGGAAACAGTGGGGGGGTGAGGGGGTTGGAGGAGTGGGGGGGGGGTTGGGTGGGGGGGGGGGGTGGGTTGGGGGGGGGTGGAGTGGGGGGATGGTGGGGGGTGGTGTGGGGTGTGGAGGGGGGCGTTGTGGTATGGGATGAGGGGGATGTGGGATGGTGGGTGGGGGGTTGGCGGGTGGGGGGGGAGAGGGGGGCGTTGGGGGCGGGGGGGGGATGGGCGGAGGGCGGGGTGGGTGGGAAGGGGGGGGTGGGGTCGGGGACAGGGGTTGTGGAGGGGGTGGTTTGTGAGGGTGGTGGGGTGTGTGGGGGGGGGGGGGGTGGAGTGGGGGTCGGTGCGGGAGGCGAAGGGGGGGGGGGGGAGGGGGGGTGGGGGGGTGATGTGGGAGGGGGGCGGTGGGGAATGTGTGGGTGTGGGGTGCGGCGCGTGGGGGGATCGGGAGTGGGGTATGGGGGGGGGGGGAGGGGGGGGGGTGTTTTGGGCGGGAGGGGGGGGGGGGTGGTCGCGGAGGGGGGCGGGGGGGGGGGTGTGGGGGGGGGGGTGCTGGGGTCGGGATTGGGGGGCCTGGGGGTGGGGGCGGGGAGGGTGTAGTAGGGTGGGGAGGGGGGGATGGTGATGCGAGGCGGTTTTGTGCGGGGCTGGGGGGGTGTCGGGGGGCGGTGTGGTGGGTGTGGGGGGTCGGTGCGGCGCGGCGGTGCGGGGGGGGGGGTGGAGGGGGGCTGGGGGGATGTGGGGGGGGGGGGTAGTGTGTGGGGGGGAGTGGGGGGGGAGGGGGGGGGGGGGTTGGGTGGTGGGGGGGGGTTTGGAAGTGAGTGTGAGGGAGGGGCTGTGCTGGGGGGCGGTGGGGGGTGGGGGGGGGGGGGGGTGGGTGGAGCGGGGGGGGGGGGTGGAAGGAGGGTGGTGGGTGGGGTGGGGGGGGGGGGGGGGGGGGGCGTATGAGGCGAGGGGGGGGGGGGGGGGGGGGTTGTGTGAGGGGGGGGTTGGGGGTTTGGGGGGGGGGGGGATCGGGGGGGGGGGGGTGGTGGCTGCGGGGGGTTGGGGTGTGGCTGGGGGGGGGGGGTGGGGGGGGGGGGGGGCCGCTGGGGTGGTGGCGGTGGGGGGGTTGCGGTTGGGGGTGGGGGCGGGAGCGGAGGATGGGGTTGGCGGGGAGGGGGCGGGGGGTGGAGGCGGGCATGAGGGTGGGGGGAGGGGGTGGGGGGGGTGGGAGGGTGGCCGGGGTGGGGGGGGCGGTGGTCGGGGGGCGTTGGGGTGGGGGGGGAGGGGGGTGGGGGGGGGTGAAGGGGGAGGTCGGGTGGTGGCGGGGGGGGGGGGGGAGGGGGGGGGGGCGGGGGGGGGGTGGGCGGGGTGCGGGAGGGGGGGGGTTGGCGGGGTGGGCGAGGGGGAGGGGGGGGTGCTGCGGTGGGGGGAGGGGTTGGGGGTGGGGTGGGGGATGGGGGTGTGGGGGGGGGGGTAGGGGGGGGGGGGAGTTGGCGAGGTGAGGGGAGAGGGTCGGGTGGTCGGGGGGGGGGGGAAGGGTGCGGGGTGGGTGGGGGGGGTCGGGGTGTGGGGGGTCGGGGGGGAGGGTGGGATAGGGGATGGGAGGGGGGAGTTGTGGGGGGTATCGGAGCGGGGGGCGGGGGGTGGGGTGTGATGTTGGGGGCGCGCGGGGGGAGGGGTGGGGGGGTGGTGAGGGGTGGGGGGGGGGCGGGGGGGTGGCTGGTTGATGAGCGTTGGTAGGGTAGGCTTGGAGGGTTTTTAGGGAGTAGGGTGTATGGGGGGGGTGGGGGGCGGTGGGAGTTGGGGGTGGGATTTGTTGGGATGGGGGGGGGGGGAGGGAGGCGGGCGGGTTGGGGCGGACGGGGGGTGGAGGTGTGGGGGGCGGGGAGGGGGTGGAGTGGGGGCGAGGATGAGGTGGGGGGGGGTGGGAGGTGGGGGGGTAGGAGGGCCGGGGGGGGGGAGGTTTGAGTGGTCGGAAAGGGCTTGTCGGGGGGTGGGGGGGGAGGGGAGTGGGAGTGCGGGGGGTGGGGTGGGAGAGGGGGGGAGGGGGGGATGGTGCTGGGGGGGTAGGGGGCGTGGGGGTGGGGAGTGGGTGGTGGGGGGTGGGGGGAGGTTCGTGTGGAGGGGGGGGGGTGGGTGGGGGGGGGGGGGGGCGGTGTAGGTGGGGGGGCGAGGGGGTGGTGGGGGTGGGGGGGGGGGTGGGGGGTGGGTGGAGATGTGGGATGCGGGGGGGTGGGGTGGGGGGGAGGGGGGGCGAGTGGGGGGGGGTGTAGTGGGTGGGGGTGGGCGAGGTGGAGGGTCGTGGGGGGGGGGGGGGGAGGTTGTTAGTTTAGGGGGTTCTAGGTGGGGGGGGGGGTGGGGAGGGGTGTGGGGGGGGTGGGGGTTGGGGGGTGGGTGGGGGGAGAGGGGGGTGGGGGTGGGGGGGGGGGGGGGTGTGTTTGGGAGGGAGGGAGGGGGGGGGGGAGGGGGGGGGGTGGGGGGGGGTGGGGTGGTTGTGGGGGGGGGGGGGGGAGGTTGGGGGAGGGGGGGGTCGTGGGGGGGTGGGGGTCGGGGGTGGCGGGGGGGGGGGGGGGGGTTGTGTAGGGGGGGGGGGGGTGAGGGGGGGGCGGGGTGGGGGGGGGGGGGGTGGGTTGGGGGGTAGTAGGGTGGCGAGGGGCGGGGTGGGTTGTAGGGTTTGGTTTGGTTGGGGCGGTGGGGGGGAGAGGGGCGGTGGGGTGGGGGCTGGTGGGGGGGGGGGTCGGCGGGCGGCGGTGGGTGGGGGGGTTCGGGGGTGGGGGGGGGGTGGGGGCGGGCGGGGGGGGTGGGGTGGGGGAAGGGGCGGGTGGGGAGGGGTGTGGCTGTTGGTGGGGGGGGGGGGGGGGGGGGGGGCGTGAGGATGGGGGGGGGGTATGGGGGGTGTGGGGGGGTGGGGGGTTGTGTGGGGGAGGCTGCGGGGGGGGTGGGGGGGGGGGGGGGGGGCGGGAGGGGGGGTGGGGTGGGGGGGGGTGGAGGGGGGGGGGTGGTGGGGGGGGGTGGGGAGGGGGGGGGGAGGCGGGGGGAGATAGGTGGGTAGAGGAGGGTTTGTGGGGCGTTGGGGTAGGGTGAGAAGGGGGTGGGGGGGGGGGTGAGGAGTGGGGGGGGGTGGGGGGGGGGGATGGAATGGGGGGGGGGGGGAGGGGGTGGGGGGGGTGCGAGGAGAGGGGAGGGGGAGGGAGTGGGGGCTTAGACGGCAGGAGGGGGTGGGGGGCGCGCGGCTGCCGGGGGGGATCGCGGTGTGCTGAGGTGCGGGGTGTTGATGGGGGGGGAGGGAGGACGAGGCTGGGGGTGTGTGGGGGGGTGTGGGGGGGGGTTGGGGGGTACGGGGGGTGGTAAGTGTGGGGGAGGTGTGGGGGGGGTGGGGGAGGGAGATGGTGTGGGGTTGCGGGGGTGGGTGGGAGGGTCGGTTGAGGAGGAAGTTGGGGGGGCGGAACGGGGGTGGGGGGGGGTAGGGGGGGGGGGTGGGGAGCGGGTGCTGGGGGGTTGGGGGGTAGGGGTGGGTGGGTGGGGGGGTGCGGTGTGGGTGGGGGGCGGGGGGAGAGGGGGGGGGGTGGGTGAGAGGGCGGGTCGGGGGGTGCGGGGTGAGGTGACGGGGGGTGGCGGGGGAGTGTGTGGGGTGGGGGAGAGGGTGGGTGGGGGGTGGAGGTGGGGGGTTGGGGAGTGGGGGGGGGGGGGGGGGAGGGGGGGGGGGGGGGAGCTAGTGTGCGGAGGAGGGGATTGGTGGGGGTGGGATTGGGGGGGGGGGCGGGGCAGGTGGGGGGGGGGGGGTAAGGGGGGTGGGTGGGGGGAGGTTCGGTAAAGGGATTTGGGGGGGGGGTGATTGGGTGTCGGGTTTGGGGGGGGGTGGGGGGGGGTTTGGCGGGTGGGGAGGGGGGCGGTGCGGGGGTAGGGGGGGTGGGGGTGTGGGTGGGTGGTGGGGGAGGGGGGGGGTAGAGGGGGGGGGGGAGTGGGGGTAGTGGAGGGGGCGGAGGGGGGGGCGGGGGGAGGGAGGGGGGTGGTGGTTGGGGGGGAGGGGGGGGAGGGGGCGGGGGGGGGTTTGGACGTGGGGGTGGGGGGGTGGGTGTGTGGAGGGGTTGGGGGAGGAGGGGGGGTGTGTGGGTTGGGGTGGGGGGGGGGGGGTTTGGGGTGGTGGGGGGGGTGGGGGGGCGTGTGTGGGGGGGGGGGGCGGGAAGGAGGGTGGTAGGGGCGGGGTTGGGGGGGGGGGGGGGAGGGGGCGGGGGGGGGGGGGGTGAGGGGGGGGTGGGGCTTGTGTGGAGGTGGTGAGCGTGTGTGGTGTGGGGTGGGGCGGGGTGGTGGGATGGGGGGAGGGGAGGGGCTGGGGGGGGGGGGGGTGGGGGGTGGGGGGGCCGGGGCCGTGGGAGGGGGGGGGGGGGGTGGGGGTGGGGGGTGGGGATTGGGGGGGTGTTTGGTGGGTGGGGGGGCGGGGTCGGGGGGGGGGGGGGGGGTGAGGGGTGTGTGGGGGGGGTGGGTGGGGAGGGGGGTGGGGGTATGTGGTGGGGGGATGGTGTGGGTTTTGTGGTGAGGGGGGGGAGGGGTGGTGTGGGGAGGGTTGTGGGGTGTTGGGGGTAGAGGGTGATGGGGATGCGGGGTGGGTGGGGAGGGGTAGAGTTGTGCTTTGGGGGGTGGGGGGCGGCGGGAGGCGGGGCGGTGGACGAGGGGGAGGTGGTGAGGTCGGGGCGGGGCGGGGGGGGTGGGGGGGCGAGGGGGGGGGAGGGGGGGGGGTGGGGGGTGGTAGACGGGGGGTGCGGGGTGGGGAGGGGGGGAAGGAGGGGTGGGGGGGGAGGGGGGGGGGGGTGGGTTGGGGGGTGGGTGTGTGGTGTTGGGGGGAGGCGGGTGTGGGGAGTGGGGGTGAGGTCAGGGGGGGGGGGGAGGGGGAGGTGGGGTGTTGGGGAGTGATGTTGGGAGTGGAGGGGGTAGGGGGGGTGGGGGGGGGGGGGTGGGAGGGGTGGGGTGGGGGGGGTGACCGGGGGGGAGGGTGTGGTGGGGTGGGGGGGGGGGGGGGGGAGGTGTGGGGGGAGGGGGGGCGGGGGGGGGGGTTTTGTGGGGAGGGTTGAGTGGGGGGTAGGGGTAGGGGAATGGGGAGATGAGTGGGGGCGGGGTGGGGGGGGGGGGTTATTGGTGCGGGGTTGTGGCGGGGGGGGTGGGGGTAGGGAATGTGTGTAGGTGGATGGGGGGGGGGTGGGTGGGGGAGGGGGGGGTGATGGGCGTTGATGGTGGGGAGGGTTGAGCGCGCGGAGGACGGTGCTTGAAAGGGGGTGTGGAAGTGTGTGGAGGGTTGAGGGGGGAAGTGTGGTGGGAGGGGAGAGGAGGGGTAGGTGCGTGGGGGGTGGAGGTTGGGGGAGTGGGGAGGTGGGGGAGGGTTTGGGTGGGGGGGATGGGCGTGTGGCAGCAGGAGGGGGGTGGGAGTGGGCGTAAGGGCGTGGGAGGGATCGGGGGTGGGGGGTGGTTCTTGACGGGGATGGGGGCGGGATGGGGTGGGTGGGTGGGGGGGGGGACGGGGGTAGGAGGGAGGGGGGTGGGGCGCGGGGGGAGGGGCGGGGCGGATGAGGTAGGGGGCGTCGGGGGGGGGGGGAGGAGGGAGGGGGTGGGGTTGTGGGGTGAACTGGGAGCGGGGGGGGAGGGGGGGAAGGGTTGGGTGGGGTGGGGTTGGATGTGGGTATTCGTGGTGGGGGGGTGGGGGGGTGGGGGGGTTTTGGTGGGGGGGGGGTGGTTGGCGTGGCGGTGGCGGTTTCGGGGCAGTGGGGAGGGGGGGGGGGGGGTGAGAGGGGGGTGTGGGGTGGGGGTGGGGGGTGGTGGGGTGTCGTGGGGGACGGGTGGGTGGTAGGGGGAGAGGGGGGGGTGGGGGGGGTGGGGGGATGGGGTGTGGAGGGATGGGGGAGGGGTAGGGGGGGCGGATACGTAGGGGAGGGGGGGGGAGGGGGAGGGATGGGTTGGCGGTCGGGGAAGTGCGGGGTTGTGGGGGTCGGGAGGAGGTGGGGAGGTGTTTGGGAGGGGGGAGGGAGGGGGATGGGGGGGTGTGGGGGCGTGTCGTGGGTGGGGGGGGCGAGGTCGGGGCGGGGTGGGGGGAGGGTGGGGTGGGGAGGGGGTGGTGGGGGGATAGGGTGGGGGAGCGGGGGGGCGGTGGGTGGGGGTTGAGGGTGGGGGCTATGGAGGGCGTATAGGTGGTGGTGGGGGGGGGGGGGGGTGGGGAAGGGTTGGGGGGGGTGGGGGGGGTGAGGGGGTGGGTGGGGGTGGGGGGTGGGGGGGGGGGGGGTGCGGGGGGGGGGGGTGTTGGGGTGGGTGGTTGGTGAGGGGGGGGAGGGGGGGGAGGTGGGGGGCGGGTGGGGCGGGATGGGTGGTTGGGTGAGGGTGCGGGGGGGAGGGGGGGGAGAGGGGTGGGGGGGGGGGGGGGGGGCGGGTGGGGGGGGGGGGGGTGGGGGAGGGGGTGGGGCGGGGGGGTGGGGGGGGGGCTTGGGGTGGGTGATGGATGGGTGGAGGGGAAGTGGGGGGGCGGTGGTGGAGGGTGTGGTGGGGTGTTAGGATGTGGTGGGGGGGGGTGGGGGGGGGGTAGGGGAGTGGGGGGGGGTGGGGGGGGGGGGTGGAGGGTTGGGGGAGAGGGGGGTGGTGGTTGGGGGGGGGGGGTCGGGGCTGTGTGGGGGGGTGGGGGAGGGGGGAGGTGTGGGGGTTGGGCGGTGTTGTGAGGTGCGGGGGGAGATGTTGTGGGGGGTTTGGTGGGTCGTGGTGGGTCGTGGGGGTGGGGGCTGGGTTCTGGAGGGGGGGGGGGGGGGGTGTTTGGTTGGGTGGGTGGGGCTGTGGTGTAGTGCGGGGGGGAGTAGGGGATGGGTGGGGGGTGGGTGGGGGAGGTTTAGGATGTCGGTTGGGGGGGCAGTGTTGTGCTGGGGGGGTGGAGCGGAGGGGGGGGGGTGGCCGTGGGGGGGTGGGGGCTGGGGGGTCGTTGGGGGGGGGGGAGGGCGGGAGGAGGGGTGAGAGGGCTGGGAGGGATTGGTGGGATGGGGCGGCGGTGGGGGGGGGGGTGGGTTTTGGGGGGTTTGGCTGGGGTGGGGTGTGGGGTAGGGGGGGATGGGGGAGTTTTGGGGCTGGGGCGTGGCGGGTGGGGTGGGGGGGGTGGGTGGGGGAGTGGGGGGGGGGGGGGGGTGGGGTCGGGGGTGTGGGGGAGCGGTTGAGCTGCGGGGGGGGGGCGAGCTGGGAGGGGGGGGTGTGGGGGGTGGGGGGGAAGTTGGGGGGAGGCGCGGAGGGGAGGGAGGGGCGTGGCTGGCGGGGAGAGGCGAGGTGGAGTGGGGAAGGAGGTGTGGTGGGTGGGGGCGAGGGTGCGGGGGGTGAGGGGGGGCGGGGTGGTGGGGCGGGTTTGGGGGGGGTGGGGGGGTGTGTGGGGGGTTCTATTGGGGTGGTGTGTGGGTGGGTTGGGTGGGCGGGGGGGGGGGTTGGGGGGTGGGCGGGTGGGGGGTGGGGGGGGTGGGTTTGGGGGCGTGGAGCGGTGTGGGTGGTTGGAGTGCGGAGGGAGGGGGGGGGAGTAGAGGGGGGGGGGGGAGATGGGGGTGTTGGGGGAGGGGGGGGGAGTGGGAGTCGTTGTGGGGGGGGATGGTTGTGTTTGTTTGGTGGTGGTGAGTGTGGAAGAGGGGAATCGATGGCGGGGGTGGTGGGGGGGTGCGGGGGTGGGGGTTCGCGAGGGGGCGCGGCGGGGGTTGGGGGGTTGGGGGAGGGGTTGGGGGGAGAGGGGGGGGTTGCAGGTGGGGGGTGTGGGTGGGGGGGGCGTTTGGGGGGTTGGGAGTGGGGGGGGGGGTGGGGCGGGGGGTGGAGTGGGGGGATTCGGGGTGGGCGTTTGGGGGTGGAGGGGGGGGAGGGTGGGGGGGGGGGTGAGGGGGGGGGAGTGGGGTGGGTGCATGCGCGCGTGGTGGGGTTGGGGGGAGGGGACGAATTTTTGGGGGCGGTGGGGCGGTGGGGGGGGGGGGAGTGTAGGGGGGGGATGGGGGGTGGTGGTGTGCGTGGTGGGGGGGGGCGGCGTGGTGGGGAGGGGGTGTGTCGGGTGGTGGGGGGTGTGGAGGTGGGGGAGATATGAGAGAGGAGGGAGAGGGGGGGGGAGGGGGAGGGGGTGGGGAGGGGGTCGGGTTTGGGGCGGGTGGGGTGGGGAGAGGGGGGATCGTTTTTGGGTTGGGGGCGGGGGGGTGGGGGTGGGGGGGGGGCGGGGGGAGGGGGGGGGGGTGGGGAGGGGGGGTGGGGGGGGGGAGGGGGGGGGTGTGCGGGGAGACGGCAGGGAGTGGGCCGGGGGTTGCGGGATGGAGGTTGTGGAGATAGGTGGGGGGAGGGAAGGGGGGGGGGGGGGGGCGGGGGGGGGGGTGTCGTGGGGGCGTCTGGCGAGGGGAGACTACGAGTGGGTCTAGAGGGAGGGGGTGGATGGGGGGGGGGGGGTTGGAGGAGGCGAGAGGGAGAGGGGGGGTGGAGGGGGGGGGAGGGGGGGGAGGAGGGAATAGGGGTGGGGAGGGAGGAGGTGGGGGGGTGGTGCAGGGGGTGTAGCGAGGGTATGAGTGGGGGGGTGGGGGAGAGGGGGGGTGGTGGGGGGCTGGAGGGTGGAGGGTGGTGGGGGGAGGGGGGAGGGGCGGGTGGGAGAGGCGGTGGGGGTTGTGGGGGGGGAGGGGGAGGGCGGAGGGGGTGTCTGCTTTGGGTTGGGTGAGTGGGGATGGGGGGGGGATGGAGGGGGGGTTGGGGGGGGGGGGCGCAGGAGCTGGAGGGGGAAGGGTGGGGGTGGGGGGGGGGGGCGGGGGTGTGGGCAGATCGCGCATGGCGGTAGAGGGGTGGGGGGTGGAGTGGTGAGAGTAGGCGGAGTGGAGAGTGGGGTGGGTGGATGGTGTTTGGGGGTAGTAGGAGGGGGGTGGGGCGGTAGGGGTGCGGGGGGTGGGGATTGGGGGGGGGGGAAAGGGGGGCGGGAGTGGGGGGTGAGGGGCATAGCGGGGGTCGGGGGGGAGGGGTGGGGGGGGGGGGGTCGGGTATTGTGTGGGGTGTGGCCGGGTGGGGGGGGGTGGGGGGGGGAGGAGGAGGGGTTGGAGTGCGGGGTTGGAGGGGGCGGTGGGGGGTGGGAGGTGGTAGAGGGGGTGGGTGTGGGGGTGGGGGTGGGGGTGTGGGGAAGGGGAGGGGGTGGGGGGTGGGGTGGCTGTGGGGGGGAGGGTAGGGGGTGGGGGAGGAGTGGGGGGGGGGGGGGGGGGTGTAGGAGGGGGGGGGGAATGGGGGAAGTGTAGCGGGGGGGGGGTTGTGGGGGTGTGGGTGGGGGCAGGTGGGGGGGGAGAGAGTGGGTGAGGGGGGTGGGGGGGGGAGGGTGTGGGCTGGGGGGCGAAGGAGAATGGGGGGGTGGGGTGGTGGTGAGACGTGTTGGGCGGGAACGGGGTGACGGGGGGCGGGGGGGTGATGGGCGTAGGAGCGGTGGGGGTGGAGAGGGTGGGGGGGGGGTGGGGGGGGGGGGGGTGGGAGGGGGGGGGTGGGGGGGTGGCGGTGGGGGGGGTGGGGGGGGGCGGGGGGAAGTGGGCTGTGGTTGGGGGGGTGGGGGGGGGGGAGGTGTGGCGGAGGTTGGGGCGGGTGCGGGGGGTGGGGCGGTGATGAGGAGGGGTAGGGGGGGGGGGGGGGAGGGCGTGGTTGTTGGGTGGGCGGGGGGGGGGAGGCGTGGGAGCGTGGGAACGGGGAGGAGAGGGGCGGAGGGGGGGGGGCGGGGTAGTAGGAGTGGGTGGGGGGAGGGGGGCGGGGGGGAGGGGTGGGTGGGGGGGGCGGGGTAGGGTGGGGGCGGGGGGAGGGTGGGTGGTGGGTGTGGTGGGGGGGGGGGGGGGGGGGCGGCAGGGGTGGGGGGGGGGGTGGGGGGGGGAGTGAATGTTGGGTTTGTGGTGTGGGGATGTTCGGACGGGGGGAGGGAGTGAGTGGGGTGGGTTGGGGAGGAGATAAGGTTGGGATGGTGCGGGGTGTGGGGGGGAAGGTGGAGGGGTGGGTGAAGGTAGGAGGTGTGGGGGTGGGGGGGGGGGTCTGTGGGGAAGGGTGAGGGGTGGGGATGCTGGCGGGGGTGGGGGGGGGGGGGGGGGGGGGGGGGCGGTGTGTGGGTGGGAGGGTGGGTGGGGGTGGGGAGCGGTTAGCGGGGAGGGTGGGTGGGGGGGCGCCGGGATTTGGTGGGGAGGTGGGGTGTGGGGGGTGGGTTTGGAGCTTGTGAGGGGAAGCGGGGGTGGGGTTGGGGGGGGGGGTTGGTGGGGGCGAGGGGGGTGGGAGGTGTGCGGGGGGGGGAGGGGGGGTGTGGAGGAGGGGGGGGGGGGATGCGGTGGCGCGATGAGATTGTTGAGGTGGGGGTGGTGTGGGGTGGGGTGCGGTGGTGGGGGGGGGTGTGGGGGGGGGGGGGGGGGGGGGGGGGGGGTGGGTGTGGTGGCGGGGGGGGGAGGGGGGAGGGGGGTAGGTGGGGGATCGGGGGGGGTGGGGGGGGGGATGTGGATAAATGGGGGGGGGGTTGTGGGGTCTGGGGGGGTGGTGGGGAGGGAGGATGGGTAGGGGGGGGGGGGCGGGTGGGGGGGTGGGGGGGGGGGGATTGGGGGGTCGGGGGGTTCGGAAGGGTGTGGAGAGGGGACGGGGGGGGGCGGAAGTGGGGGTGCGGGGAGGGAGTGGGTGGATGGGTGGGGGGGGAAGGGCGGGGGGGGGGGGGGTGGCGAGGGGGGTAGGGGGGTAGTGGGTGGGGGTGGGGTTTGGGTGTTGGGGTGTGAGGGGGTGACGAGGGTATTTGGGTGGGGGGTTGGGAGGGAGGTGGGGGAGGGGGGTGGGGGTTGGGGGGGGGGGGGGGGTGGGGGCGAGTGTGGCGTGGACGTGTGGGGGTGGGGGGGGGGTACGTCGGGTGGGTGTGGGGGGGGGGTGGGGGAGGGTTTGGGCAGTGGATGGGGTGCGTGGGTGGGCGGGAGGGGGGGGGTGTGGAGGGGGGGGCGGGGGGGGGAGTTGGGGGTGGGCGAGGGAAGCTGGTGAGTGGCGGTGGAGGGGGTGTGCTGGGGTAGGGGGGTGGGGAGGCGGGGGGGTGGGTGGGGTGGAGTGAGGAGGGGGGGGGGAGGTGGGGAGGGGGTGGGCGGTGTGTTGCGTGGGGGGGTGGGGGGGGGGGGGGGGGGAGCGGAGGCGGGAGGGTGGAGGGTGGGGCGCAGAGGTGGGGGGGGGGTTGGGAGGTGATGGGGTGGGTGAAGGTGGTGAGGGGGGGGAAGGGGTGGTGGGGGGGGGGGTGTTGTGGAGGGGGGGGGTGGGAAGGGTGGGGCTGTGTGTGGGGCGGGGGAAGGCGGGGCGGGGGGGGTCGGTGAGGGGGGCGTGATCGGGGAGCGTCGGCGCAGGCGGGGCGGGAGGGGGTGGGGGGAGGGGTGGGGAGAGAGCGGGGTGGGGGGCGGGGGTTTGGGGGGTGGTGGGAGGTAGCGGGAGGGTGGAGGGGGGGGGGGGGGTTGGGGGGGGTGGGGGGGGTGCGCGGGGGCGGGGTGGGATGGGAGATGGGGGGTGGGGGGGGGGGGTATGGGGGGGGGGGTGGGGAGTGGGAGGGCGGGGAGGGGGTGTGGGAGTTGGGGGGGGGGTGGGGGGGGGAGGGGGGGGGGAGTGGTGGGGTGGAGGGGGTGAGGGGGTGGTATGGGTTGGGGGGCTGGAGGGGTGGTGGGGCGGCGGGGGGTTGGGGTGTGGGAGGTGTGGGGTGTCGGGGAGAGGCGAGAGGGGATTGGATTGGGGGTGTGCGGTGGGTGGGTGGCTGAGAGGTGGGTGGGAGCGTTCGGGTTGAGGTGTGGCGGACGGGTGGGAGGTGGGGAAGAGTAAGGGGGCGTGATGGTTAGGGGGGGGGTGGGGTGTGGGTGGGGTGGGAGTGGGTTAGGTGGGAGGCGGGTGGGGGGCGGGCGGGGGCGGGGGGGTGCGGGTGGGAGGGTGTGGGGGGAGGGGGGGGGGGGTCGAGGGAGGGGGTCGGGGGCTGGGGGGGTGTGGGGTGGTTGGCTGGGGGGGGGCGGGAGGGGTGCGGGGGGGGGGGGAGGATGGGGGTGGGGGTGGATTGGTGGGGGGCGGTTGGGGGTGGGGGGGGGGGAGTGGGTGAGGCTGGGGGGGGGGGGGGGGGGTGGGCAGGGGGGGGGGGGGGGGGGGGGGATGGGGGGTGGGGGGGGGGATGGGGGGGGTTGGTGTGGCGGTGGGGGGGGGGGAGAGTTGCGGTGGGGGGAGGGGGGGGGGGGGGGTGGTGGGGGGGGTGGGTGGGGGTCGGTGCGGGGGGTGGAGGGGGGATGCGGGGGTGGTGGGTGGGGGGGGGAAGGGCAGGTGTGCGGGGGTGGGAGGGAGTTGCGCGGGGGGGTGGGGGCGGGAGGGGGGGCTGGTGTTGGGGTGGGGTGGGAGTGGGCGCGGTAGGGGGTTTGTTGGGGCGGTGGTGGTGGGGGGGTGTGGGGGAGGGTGGGGGGGGGGGTGGGGTGCGCGGGGTGTGTGTGGGGAGGTGTGGATGGGTCGGGAGGGGGGGGGTGGAGGGGGATGTAGGTTTGGGGGGGGGGGGGGGCGGGTGGGGAGAGGAAGCAGGGGTGGGTGGTGGGGGGGTGTGGTGTGGGGTGCGTGTGGGGGGGGGGGGAGCTGCGTGGGGGGTGGGTGGCAGAGGGGGAGGGTGGTTGGGGGGTGCGGGCGGGGGGGGGGGCGGGAGGGGGGGGTGAGGGGGGCGGAGTGGTGGGGGGTGGGGGGCTAGGGGTTGGGTGGAGGGTTGTGGGTGGGGGAGGGGGGTGGGGGGTGGGGGTGGGGTAGATGGGGGTCGGGCGGGGGGTGTGTGGCTTGTGGGTGGGGGGTGGGGGGGGGGTGGGGCGGTGGGCGGGGGTTTGGGTGGGTCGGGGGTCGGGGGGGGTGGGGGGGGTGGGGTTAGGGGGGGGAGGGGGTGGGGGGTGGGGGGGGGATGGGGGGGGTTGTGTGGTCGTTGGGGTGGTGGTTGGGGGAGTGTTTGGGTGTGGAGGGGTGTAGGGCGTGGGGTGGGGTAGGGGGGCGGGTTGGGGAGGGGCGGGTGGAGGTGGTGGGGGGGGGCGGGGGGGAGGTTGGGTGTGTTGTTTGTTGATGTGGGTGGGTTGCTTAGGGGGGGGTGTGATGGGATTTCTGTAGATGGTGTTGGGTGGGGGGAGAGGGAAATTGTGAGGGGGGGGGCGGGGGGGAGTGGGGGGGTGGGGGGGTGGGGTGGGGGGTTTGGGGCGGGGGGGGGTTGGGCGACGGAGGTTAGGGGGGGTAGGGGGGGGGGGCAGGGGGGGGGTGGGGACGGGGAGGGGTAAAGGGATTGGGGGTAGTGGTGTGGGGGGAGGGGGCGGAGTGGGAGGGGGGGTGGGGGCGGGCGTGGTAGGGGAGGGTGGGTGTGGTGCGGGGGGGGTTGGGGCGGGGTGGGAGTGGCTGGGGGGAAGGGGGGTTGAGGAGGGGGGGGGGAGGGGGTTGGGGGTGGTAGGGATGTAGGTGGTGAGGGGGGTGGGGTGGGGGTGGGGGGCGGGTTTGGTCTGGGGGTCTTGGGGTGGTGGGTGGGGGGGTGATTGACTGATTTGGGAGAGAGGGGGGAGGTTGGGGGGGTGGGTGGGTGGGGGTGTATGTGTGGAGAAAGGAATATGGGGTTGGGGTTGGGGAAGGGTCGGGGGGCGGGGGTGGGGGGGGGTGTGGCTTGGTTGGGGGGGGGGGGGGGGGGGGTGTGGGTGGGGGCGGGGGGGTAGGGGGGGGCTGGGAGCAGCGAGCGGAGGGGGGAGCGCTGATTGGGGGGAGTGAGGAGGGTTAGGTGGGAGGTGGGAAGCGGGTGGGGTGTGGTGGAGGTGTAGCGTGTATGGGGGGGAGGCGGGGGGGGTGGGGGGGGTCGGGGCGGGGGGGTAGATGGTGGTTAGTGAGGAGGGGGGGGGGAGGGGATGGCGGGTAAGGGGTGGGTGGGGATGTGGGAGTGGGGGTGGGGTTTTGTGGGGGGGGAGGGGGTTGTGTGGGTAGGGGGAGTTTTGGTGGGGGTGGTGGGGGGGGTTAGGTGCGCGATTGGGGGGCGGGGGGGAAGGGGGGTTGGGGGGTGGGGGGGGGAGGTGTGTGTGTTTTCTGGAGTTTGTGTTGGGGGGTGTGATTTGTGGGGGGTGGGTGGGGGGGGGTGTGGGGGGTGGTAGGTGGGGTGGGCGGGGGGGGGGGGTGTGGTGGGGGGTTGGGGAGGGGGGGGGGGGTGTGGGGGGGGTTGGAGGCGGAGCGGGGGGGGGGTGGGGGGGGAGGCGGGGGAGGGGTGGAGGGTGGGGAGGGTGGTGGGGGGGGGGGTGGTGGGGGGTGGTTTGGGTGGGGGGGGGGGGCGGTAGTCGTGTGGGGGGGGGGGGGGGGGGGCGGTGGGGGGGGTGGAGAAGGGGTGGTGGGTGGTTGGTGGGGACTAGCGGTGGGGTCGGGGCGGGAGGAGGGGAGCTGGGGGGTGGGGTGCTGTGGGGAGGATGTGCAGGGCGGGGGGGGCAGGGAGAGGTGGTTGTAGGGTGGGGAGGGGGAGGGGTGGTTGGTGGGGAGGGGGGGGGGGGCGGCGGTGGAGGGGGGGGTGGGGGTGGGGGGGGTGGCGGGAGAATGAAGGCGGGGGTGTGTTGGTTGGTGGGGGGGGTTTGGGGGGGGGGTGGGGGTGTGTACTGGGTTTGTTGGTGGAGGGGTGTTCGGGGTGGGGTGGGGGGGGGGATGGTGGTGGGGGGTGTGGGGTTGGGGTCGGGGGTCGGGGGTGAGGGGGTGGGAGGGGCGGGTGGTGGGGTGGAGGGGTGTGGGGGGGGGGGTTGGGGGTGTGTGGTGTAGGTGTAAGTGGGGTTGGGAGGTGTGCGAGGTGAGGGGGGGGGGGGTGGGGGGGGGTGTGTGGGTGGGGATGTAGTGGTGTTGGGAGGAGGTGTTATTGTGGGGGTGGGGTGGGGTGGGGTGGGGGGGGGGGGGGGGGGTGGGGGGGTGGTAGCTGGTATTGGTGTGTGGGCGGGTGGGGGGGGGAGGGGGGGGGGGTGGGGGAGGGTGGGTGAGCGCGTATGGGAGTGGTGGGAGGGGAGGGGGTGGGGGGGAAGAGAGGGGGGGGGGGTTTTGGGAGGACGGTTGGGGGGTGTGGTGGGGCTGGGTGTGGCGCGAGGGAGGGGCGCGGGAGAGTGGGGGGTGGGGGAGGGGGGGGGCGGGGGGGAGTGTTGGGGGGGAGGGGCGGGGGTGGGAGGGTGGGGAGGGAGGGGGGTTGGGGGGGGTGGGGGAGGGGGGGGTTGTGGGGTCGGGGGTGGTGGGGGGCGGTGGGGTGGGTGGGGGTGGGGGGGAGGTGGAGGGTGGGAGGGGGGGGGTGTGGGGGGGGGTTGAGGGTGTGGGAGGTGGGGGGGGGGTGGGGGTCGGGGGAGGGATGGGGGGGTGTGGGTGGGGGGGGTGGCGGGGGGGGCAGGGTGGGGAAGGGCGGCGGCGGGCGCGCGGGGTTGGGGGTATGGTGAGAGGGGGTGGGTGGGGGGTGGGAGGGAGGGGTTGAGGGGGTGCGTCGGCTATGGAGAGGTGGGGTGGGGGTGGGGGCGGGGCGGAGGTGGTGGGGCGGGCGGGGGGGGGGTGGGGCGGGGGTAGCGGGGGGGCTCGACGCGGGGCGGGGGTTGGGGGGGTGGAGGGGGCGGGGTGGGCTGGTCGGGTGGGGAGTCGGGGGGTTGGGGTGGGTTAATCGGGGGGAGGCGGAGGGGCGTGGCGGGGGGTGGGGGCCGGGTGGGAATGGGGGGGGGGGGGTGGGGGGGGGGGGGAGGGCGGGGGGGAGGGGAGGGGGGGGATCGGTTTAGGTGGAGGGGTCTGTAGGTGGGAGTTGGGGGGGGGGGGTGGGGGGGCGAAGGCAGGTCGGAGGGGGGTGGAGGGGGGGGTGGAGGGGGGGTGTCGGGGGAGGCGTGGGCGGTTGGGGGGGGGGGAGGGAGAGGCGGGCGGGGTGGGGGGGGTTGGGGGGGGGGGGGGGGTGTGGTGGCGTGTGGGGAGGCTCTGGTGGGGGGTGGGGGGGGGGGTGGGGGGGGTGGTGGGGGGAGGGGGTGGGGTGGGGTGTGGTGGGTGGGGGGTGGGGGGTTGGTGCTGGTGGGGGGGGGGGGGTGTGGGGGGGGGCGAGGGGGCGGGTGGGGGGGGGGTTTGGGGGTAGGCGGGGGGGGGGGAGTGGGGAGAGTGGTGGGCTGAGGGGGGGGGTGGGGAGGGCGGGGGTCGGGGGGGGTGGGGAGAGGAGTGGGGGACGTGGGGGTGTTGTGGTCGGGGGGGGGTTGGGGGGGGAGTGTGGGAGGGGGGGGATGATGGGTGGGTTTGGGGGGTTATTGGGGAAGGGGGAGTTGGGGAGTGGGGTGGGGAGGGGTGTGGGGGGGGGTGTGGGGTGGGGTGGGGGGGGGGGTGTTGGGGGGTGGGGGGGGAGGGGGGGCGCGGTCGGTGTTGGAGGGGTGGGGGGGGTGCGGCGGGGGGGGAGGTTGGGGGGAGTTTGGGTGGGGGGTGGGGGGGGTGGAGTGGTTATGGGTGTGATGGGGGGGGGGTGTGGGGGTGGGGGCGTGGAGGGGGGGGGGTGTGGGGGTGGGTTGGGGTGGCGGAGGGGGCGGTGTGTGGGGTGCGTCTGGGGGAGGTGGGGGGGTTGGGAAGAGTGGATGGGGGGTGGGGGTGTCGGGGGGGAGGGGGGTTTGGGGGGGGGGAGTGGGGGGGTTTGTGGTTGTTGGGGTTGGGGGGGCGGGTGGGGCGGGGATGGGGGTGTCGGTGGGGGGGGGGGGGGGGAGAGCCGGGGGGTGTGCGGCGGGGGGGGGGGATTGGGGGGTGGGGGTAGGGTTGGTGGGGGGTGTGGTGGGGCGGGTGGGGGGGCGGTGCGGGTCGGGGGGGGGGGGGTGG
Organism: Centrapalus pauciflorus; assembly: GCA_020465985.1. Classification (NCBI taxonomy): domain Eukaryota; kingdom Viridiplantae; phylum Streptophyta; class Magnoliopsida; order Asterales; family Asteraceae; genus Centrapalus; species Centrapalus pauciflorus. The sequence goes on along the minus strand of JAANYP010005514.1, from coordinate 185,578 downwards.
GGGGGAGGGTGAGCGGGGGTGGGGGGGGGGTTGGGGCGTGTTGGGGGGGGGAGGTTGGGGGGGGGTGGGGGGGGTGGGGGGGGGGGGGGGGGGGGTGAGGGTTCGTGGGGGGTGTGGAGGGGGGTGTTGGGTGGGGTATGGGTGGTGGTGGGGGGGGGGGGGCGGGGGGGTGAGTGTGTTGGGCGGGAGGGGGGGGTGGGGGGGGGGGGGGGGTGTGGGGTGAGGTTGTGGGTGGAGTGGGGATGGGGGGGAGGCGGGGAGTGGGGGAGGGGTGGGGGGTTGTGGCTGGAGGTTGGGTTGGGGGGGGTGGGGGCTAGGTGGGGGGTTGGGGGGGGGGGGGGGAGGGAGGGTTGGTGTGGGGGGGTGACGGGGGAGGGGTGGGTGTGTGGGGGGGCAGGGGGGGAGTGGGTGGGCGGGGGGCGTGGGGGGGGCGGGAGCGCGGGGGAGGGCGTGGGGGGGGGTGGTTGGGGAGTTGGGCGTGGGGGGGGGGCCGGGTGGGAGGAGGGGGTTCGGTGAGTGGGGAGGGGGGGGGTGTGGTGAGTTGGGGGGAGGGGGGGGGGGGGGGGGCGGTGGGGGGG
>JAANYP010005514.1:0-180000 GCA_020465985.1 Centrapalus pauciflorus | reverse complement strand
ATGTACAAAGGCCAAGAGATGAGGATGAGAATTAATCAAGGCGATGGATCCCGCCCTAAATCGACAGGATGAGCCAGTTTAGATTTTTCTCTGCTCAGACTGCTCAATCTGAGGGGGAGCCTAGTCTAGAAGGAAGAAGTAGGAAGGAGCTGGAGGAGAAGCAGGTCTTCAAGGGACTTTCGCTCGCGACATGATAGATGCGCTGAAAGATATTGAGAAGAGCTAATAGCTTTGATTTTGACGATGAAGTCGAAGAGTTGGAGGAAGGTGATTCATTCCAGAGGAGGTTGTAGACTGGAAATCAGACGATGAAGTGTAGATGATGAGGACGATCAGTAACTGAGGTGTAATCAATTCACAACCGGTCACGGAAACTCTATGAGGGCCAAAATCAAATGTGATTGATATAGAATATCAAGGTAGCCTCAGTTGACGGGACAAAGACAACTGAAGAGCAGGACCGAGCCATCTCGAGCTGATTTGATAAATCTTTTGGTTCAAAACAGGAATAAACGAAAGATCAGCTGAAGATGACGAAGACGATGAGGAGTTCCGGTTGCTGGAAGCTTCTCAGGAGGGATACTAAGCTGGTTCTTTGACAAAGAACTGCAGCTATTCTCTTGAAAAGAAGAGATGGCCTCCAATACTTGAGTCGAACACTAAAAGCGGTCAATACACTGCCCAAGATTGAAGTAAGAGCTTGAATGGAAAGAACTGGTTAATATAGGCGAAGACCCGACGCTGAAGTAGTCATGGCAAGAATACTAAGAAACGAGGGTCTGTCAGGAAAGTTTTGAGAGGCTTAAGCCGCAGATCAGGCAAAAGGGTCGAGGATGGATCAAGGATAGATCTCTCAGACTGGTAAGGCCTTGGCTAGAATGATTTATAAGTCCAGTCAACTGTCTGAAAAGGTTCCATGAAATCGATGCCACAGAAACATTTTGTAGCAATCATGCCAATGGTGGTACGTCGATAGTGACACTGCTGAAGCCGTCATGGAGATCAAGACGAGAAGGTCATTTTAAGGTATATGATCCATTGCATTGATCAATCTATCAAAGTACGACTGAAGAAGCTAAATGATCAGCCTATCTTCTTTATTGAAGCCTGGAGATCTGAAGCAAGGAGTTCCAAAAGGAGTTAAAGTTTGTATCGATGCTGGGTATATGCAGGCAGTAGTTCTATATAGTTCTAGTACTTAAACTTGATGTAAATAATTAGAAAGCTATCGTAAGGGGGAGTCTGTTGTACACCCTGTGTGACGATAGCAGTCTAATCGATCATAATATTTCGGTTTAAGTAATATTCAGAGTATTGAGAATTATCGAGTGTTTTGATATATATGTTTATATGTGTTTGACTGTTATTGTGGTTGGGTAGATTGGTGTTTGAACTTGATGTACCATTATTACAAAAAAAAGAAGCTCAAACATAAGATCAAAGATAACTCAAGCATAAGTAAAAAACTAAGTTTCATCACTTCGGGTTAAGTGATTGGCTAGATCGAATCAAAAAGGGTAGAACATGTCGAATCTGTGATCGATCGACTTTAGCCTTAGATTCGACTGTTGCCCAGATTCGAGAATTCATGTGGAACAGTGGGGGGGGGTGGACTCGAATGCGGCCTCGGCCAGATTCGAGTTTGGCCAACTCAGACTCGATAATCAGGGTCTATAATTAGGGATAGACTCGAGTCCTTAGCAGACTTTTAGCAGAATTCGTGAGGAATTAAGCTTTAAGGCGATCTCGAGTTTCCATCATCAGCTTCGGTCCGTTTCGGAGAGAATCAGTACGTAGGATCGTTGTCAGTCGTTCGTTCAGCCTCTGATAGCTCCGTGTTTCGTGTTGAGAGTTGTCCGTCTAACCGTAACGCGGATTACGCACTCGTTCACGGATCCCGCGTCTAGATAGATCTCGTAGTGGTAGGCCCTTACAGCTCACTGGCTTTAAGCTCACGGTCTTCGAGTCTAAACATGTTTAGGGAACAGAAAGGGATCTAGCCGCAGCCGCCGAGTAGAGCTGGGGTGATTTAAGCCTGCTATCTGTTTTGTGAAATGTTAGAAACTGCATGTGACAGTGTTTTGGGATATCGGTATTAGTATGTGATCTGATGCATGAGGGATGTTTTATGTTCTGTTTAATCTAGGTTTGGCGAATGTACGGATCGGTAATTTATTTGGAAACCTTTTGTGTAAAGTTTTAAACTATCCACGATTGCATTATCCTAATGACACGTTCTCATAGATTCCCTCGCTATTGCCACTTATGATATTGTGTTGACGTGCATTTCTGGGATCGAAAGGAATGTTTACCTATGGATTGGCATATAACAATTTAAGCAGGTGATTATAACAGTGAAAAATTGAAATGTGCGTTGTGAAAAATCAAAAAGTATGTCGTATAATAATGAAATTTATTATAGCTTGCTATTAGTCCTATTTGGACAAAGTAGGTTGCTCTTTTACAATCAAACTCTCTTTAGAACCATTATTTCACTAAACAAAAACAAACCGAAAAGTACAACAAAAATCCAAAGAGAATTCTTGAAACCGTTAGGAAACTGTCTAAGAAATTTATACATTTACATATTGATCGCCCCATCGGATATCTGCTATATCCGTATGCCACTTTTCATGATCTCGTAAGCCTTTGTTCATAGTTATAGTACCCTTTACCAATTGAACAATCTCATTTCTATATAGAACTAAATCGATTTTATAATAATTACGTTCATTAAATTTTGGAAGTATTAAATCATATTCAGACGTGACAACTGGATCTGGATATTATACCATTCTTCTGTTCCCATCATACCCCCAATTGATTTGGATACCAGCGTTGTAGTTTAGTTGGAGAAACATAAAAAGGTACCATGAGGGTCATTTTTGTAACACTACAACCCAATACCCTTTGGTTAAATAGAAGAAATGTAAACATTTCGATATCTAATTTGACATATAAAAGTATTATAAACTAGTTTGTTAACCCATGTATAACATGTGGTATATTTTATGAATGATTATTATCTTAAAACCCTATATAAACTCTTAAACTTATTATTATAAGACATCAAAAACGCATATTAATCATGAAATATATAATTTGATTTACAATTGTTATTGAATTAATATAAAATATGCCATTGAGCCTGATGATATTGAAATCAAACAGCGCATTGAAAAATTCAATGTTTTGTTCCTGTTTGTGCGGTCTGACAATCAATAATTATGGGTCAAAGTGATAACCGCTTGGAGCGCTCGAGAGGATTCATGGAATGTGATTCTAAGGCCTGCAAACAGAACCCGAGGAAGCTATCGTTCGTGTCAACACAGGGAGAAGCCCTTGAGGACATTCCGATGCCAAAGTTAGGCATCATGCTCGAGAGTAAGGTTCTGAACACTATAAGTGAGAATTTATAGAATGGCATACCCTTCCCGGATGTTAAGGACCCTATTTAATACCTTTTCTTACTCCGGCGAGGCGCTTTTTCACTTGAAAGCTTCCTTATTGACTAGGGGAACGTTCATGGGAGGACTCCGCGATGCCTCCAACGCCAATTCGAGGCCCCGCTTTTTATCCCTTCTTTGCATAAGCCTGTTGCCCGACAGGCTCCTGCCAGCTCGACAGCTTGTCTGCTCCACGTGGTCTCGTGGGTCAGGCGAAATGGCCGTTGGATTGCTAGCAGGCCTGGAATAACGGATAAAAGATGAGTTGGGCTCTTTTGGCCAGTGGTAATTCGGGATGGACCCAGTAAACAAGTCCCCCAAGTTCTAGTTAAAACGTCCAGTTTTGGCCTAGAACTTTAGGAGACTATTACCTTGCCTCTGAATTTACCAGGCGAGCCGTTTAACGGCTTGCTTCGGAACTTTACTGCTGGATAAATGAATTACACAATGCCTCGAATACATGAAGTGACGTGGCAAGACCACTTAAAGTCTTGGACATCGGAAGCGCGTCGTCGGAAAATAGTTGGCGCCTGGGGTGTTTAAGTCAAGGGTGGCTGAAAACCACTCGGGTAACAGTTTCCAAACGTAACGGTCGCATGGTAGTCTTGGTAGCTCATTTTCAGCCTTTCTGATGCTCACCCAGTGAGTTATAAAAAATATTCAATGTCGACCTAGGTATATTGCCTTGATTAGGACACCTGTAAGGCGGCGTAAGCGAATTTAATGAGGGTATGATGCAAGGGATTCACGCGCGGTGGCGCGTCCCTTAACTGTCACATCTCTCTGCACGTTTGGGCGGGGTTAATAGGGGAATGGACAAACATGTCCCGTGTTATTCCCGCCTACTCCCCACTCCTCCTTAAACCGAATTTCAAGCTTTTTTTCAAAGTTTAAAGAACAACCTGCTCTTCTCTAACTCCTCTCAAAACTTTTCCCCCCCCACTTGTTGTTTTTTTTTTTTTCCGGTTTGCCTCAACACTTCTGCGACGCCCTTACCTTCCCAGGTGAAGCCCTACTCTCCTTCCATCTTTATTTACTCTGTGATTCTGAAGACCGCCCTTTAGCGGATAACGCCAGTTCCCTACCAATTCCGAGTTCAAGATTTTCTTAGCCGAATATGGTGTTGCTTACTGATCTTCATCCTCTGCTGTCCGAACTGTCGATAACCGACTTTGTCCTCCGAGGGCAAGGTGCTTGTACACCAAGCCGTTTTCTGTTGGAAATCTCCGACTCCCCTTCACTCTCTTCTATCTCCTTGTTAAAACACTACGGATCATCCAGGGCAGATGTCTCCCTTGGCAATTATTTAGATCACCGTTTTTGAGGCGGCTGCAAAGCCCTAGGTGGTATCCCCTCTATTCCTCTGTTTCAATATTTTTCATGTTCACCTGCCTGAAGGACTGGTCAGCTTGGAGAGGAGAAAAGCTCCATGTACCCGTGTGTTTGTCGGACCCCCCACGGGGTTACTGTGAATGGAGAGGGGCTTTTCTGGTTAGACGACCACGCTTGTTCCACCAAGGATAGGGATATTGGTTCTGGCGAGCACGGGGGGTCCCCATTCGTTCACCTTGTCCCCCTGAAAACCAGGAATCTGGACGTTGATCTTTAGCCTACTTGCTCGCCAAACTTTAAGGTGAGGACCTACCCCCACATTCCTATGCTTGCTTTGCGGGAATGAATCCCCATTGAGGGGACCCTGCAACTCTTCTCATATCACCCAATAAGGGGCATGGTAGGACCCGTGCCTTCATTTTTTAAACCACCTGTGTCTTTCTTTTATTGTCATTATTGCTCCTAATGGTTTCTTGTTTTACTGCCCCCGGTCATGAGTGTGTTGGAATTACCTTCTCTGATGATCTGATGGGTTTGAAGCAGTCCACTGTGAAATCGTTCAGACGCTTAACGTCTCCGACGGCCAGGCAGCCCCAGAGGGTTCTTGACTCCTTTAGCGTCCATCTTTCTGCCTGTCCTCTTCTAGCAAGGGGGATAGCATTTGCTGCCCCATCTGACCAAGCTTTGGCGAATTCCCGATTCTTGTCTTTCTTCCCGAACTATCTACCTTCCCCTAAAGGCAAGGGAGTGGCCTCGTCCGATCTTCCTCCAGCTAGCACCGATCCTCTCCCGCGATTCCTCTCTCAGCAACCCACTACACTGTACCCCCTCCCCCCTCTTCAGGCGGGGAGGCCACTCCCTTGGCTCCGTTCATGCGTGAAAAAAGCAATTCTAACCTTGCAAAGAGTTTTTGACGTGCCTGCGTGGCGGAGATAACGAATGGCTGGGGACTTACTGAGACCCCTCAAGTCTTGTGGGAATTTTTATATCATAGCCTGCCACCTCTCAATTGAAATGGCTCAACACGCCCGTATGCCACTTTTTTCGGACTCGCTTGGCTCGGCGTTATGAATTTTGCACCTTCCTTCCAGAAGTTAACGCGAGAGTCACCATAGCCGAGCATAGGTTTATTGAAAGCTTAGGAGGAGCTTGGTAAGCCGACGCGAGCGAGAAAATGTGCGCATGCTAGTGTTGAGAGATGAGGGCTCTGGTAGATGGTCAGAGGTTAGAAATTGATAGGTGCGGACTGAGGTAAAGGAAGAGGAAGAAAAGATCTGTGGCGTTAAGCTCGCATAGATGAATTAAGTGCAAAGGATGAAGCTCTGAAGAAAGAGAAAGAGGATGTAATCGAGGCCGTTGGTCGTTGTCTGAGGACAGGACCGGATTGCTTCCGAGGTCGTTCCCCACGTCGTCAATAAACTGCTGCATAGTCGACATTTTCTACAACCTTGGGGTTCCGTTCAGCGAACTGCCGCGTTATGGTAGGCATTCAGCTATCATGAAGTCCGCTCCAGTTTAGTTGAAAGGGGGTGAGGGTGGAGAGTTCATGGCTATGATCCCCAAGCACATGCTGTCTCAAAGGCACTTGGTCGTTGCGGCTGGAAACACTGGCATTCCCTATATTGAAGACATTCAAGCTCACCCCAATTGTTCATCGAAGACTGCTAGCTCTAAACCCTGCGGATCTGATGTGGGGACCTGCGTTCTAACTCCGCGTCTACTCGTCTGTGAGTGATTTACCGTTTTCCTTTGCACTGCCGTCTGTTTTCGTTTGTTTTAACATTTTGATGAACAATTGTTGTTTTGTACACCCGGTTGCGGGTGGTGTCCGTGGCACCCCTTTCTTTGGGCAAATACCTTATCTTTTGTTGTGGTAAGTTAACACCAGATCGTTGGTTGGTTGCCACTGTGTGCCCCCTTTAGACACTGTTTGTTTCATCCACTTTTCGTCTTTAATCATGCAGTAGCTGTTTTTACATAGTTGAATGTTAGAGTACTTTGTATACTTCTATTTTGCCAAACTGATAATTTTGGACCTGTAAGGAACAAACCATATTTGCGATGCTGATTCTACACAAACATCGATGTTGCTTGGCTTGTGTTACAAAGGTGGTGACTCCGCCTTTGATTGTTCTTAAAGCAACAGCTTAGACCCTTGTGGTGTTGCTAGGGTGGATAACTCAACCCTTCATTTCACGTTGTCGGGTGATGCTTTCAACTCTTTCTGGGTAGTGAGGGCGATAACTCAACCCTTTTATTATGCTAGGGCGATAACTCAACCCTTTTTATGTTGTTGGGGCGATAACTCAACCCTTTTTGTAAGAAAGTCGACTGAATTGCCGTGTTTCCGGCCTGTTTACTTTTAGATTCAATATAGTTACTGGTCACTAGACCAAGGTGAAGGGTTTTCGTCATGTTGAGGGCGTCACCTTTTTTTTGACGTAGAAACACGCAAAATCGTAAATAAACACGCCAATGATGAGCCCTGTATCATGATAGTCACAATCATTACAATACTGTCTGTCTTTTTAGGAAACAAGTCTTAGAAATGGCCATGGGCCTTGATTCCAGATAGTTTGAAGGAAAAGTAGACAGAACTAGCATGGAGCCTCTTGTCTATACAAAGTACTTCGTCCAATCTCATGATATGCCCAAGTCCTTGTATCTTCGTTCCATCCAATCGCTCTAGGTGGTATACTCCGCCTCCCAGAGTTGTGCTTACGCGGTAAGGACCTTCCCATCTAGCAGCGCGTTTGCCTGCTGGGCGCCGACCATGCTCGCCTCATTGCTTGCGCAAGACCAGGTCTCCATGCAGTAGCGCCTTGTGTCTACCTCTCCTGTCGTGTACCTTTTCATTCTTGCTTTTACGTGGCTTGCTTCAATTGCGCCAGCTCCGTTTCTCATCAGTTAAATCTATATCCAGGCGCCTCTTCCCTTCGTTATCGGTTCGATAAAAGTGATACCCGAGGTGATGGAATTCACTATTTCTGCGGGTACAACGCCTCGGACCCTACACCCAAACCTAAGGGGGTCTCCCCTGTACTAATCTTTGGCGTAGTGCGCCAACCCTACATACCGTTTGGGCGCTCGTCTACCCATCCAGTTCGGCATGCGCTAGACGTGGCCTTAGACCTCCGAGTAGCTCTTAGTTGGCTACCTCCACTTGACCATTGGTTGTGGGTTGCGCCACCGAGGTGAAACGCTGGTCGATGTTTCGTTCTTCACACCAAGATTTAAACGGGCTCTTCAGCGAATTGTTTGCCGTTGTCACTGACCTTCTTCTGGGAATACCGAAACGACACAAATGTTTTCCCAGACAAAGTTACGAACATGCTTTCAGAAATTGGTTCTAACGGCTTGCTTCAACCCACTTTGAAAAGTAGTCAACTGCCACTACAAGGAATTTGACCCACCAGGGTTGGGAAATGGCCCCCACTATCGGTCAATTCCCCATTTGGCAAACGGCCATGACGAGGTGACAGGTATCAGTCATGTTGCGGGCTGCCTAACCTATTGGGGCATGAATCTGGCACGATGGACATCTTCGAACTTCTTTCCTCTACGTCTTTCTTCACGTTGGCGGCCACTAATTACCCCATCCGCAATCTTTTTCCCACATCGTCCTTGCCCCTGAATGATACCACACTAGCCTTCGTGCATATCTTGAATGCTCTTATGGCCTGTTGAGGTCCACATATCGAAGCCCCACGGCCTAAAAAACGGACCGGCGATACATAATACCATTTTTATAGCGAACGCGGGCCTTGTGCGAATAATTTCTTCGCTCCCCTTCGTCTCCAGGCCAGTGTGCCACTTAGCAATAACTCAACATGGGTGTTCCTCCAGGTGGTATTCGCGTCTTGGATTTCCATGACCGGCTTAGCTGCAATATTACCTTTCTTCGAGGACTTTCTACACGAACCTCTTTGTGAGATGAGCAAGGTTAAGGTGCCAATTTTGCTTAAAACATCGGCCTTCTTGTTCTTCATCTCGCGGATCGACTTATTTTTGAAGTGGCCCAAGCTTGACATAAGGCGCCTGGCTTCAGCCTAAATAATTCTCATGGATTTATGCCTTGCTTGAACGTCCCATTGATCTGATTGCAACCAGTTGGGAGTCGATGTCCCACCTAGTAGCTAATGCAAAACATCTTGCCGGTATACGTCGATCCCAACTGGTTGCAAATCAGACACTGGGACTTTCGAAGCAGGCATAAATCCATGATAGATTATTTAGCTGAAGCCAGGCGCCTTATGTTCAAGCTGGCCAGCTTCAAACATAAAGTCAGATACCGCAGCTAAGAACCCGAAGGCCGAATTTAGTTTTAAGCAAATTGGCCACCTTAACTTTTGCTCATCTCACTAAAAGATGTTCTTGTAGAAGTCCGAAGAAAGGTATATAGCAGCTAAGCCGGGGGGGGTCAGGAAATCCAAGAAGCGAAAATACCACCTGTGATGACACCCATTTATGGAGTACTTGGCCTAAGTGGCCACACTGCCTGGAGCGACGAGGGGAGGGGGGAGGAAGCGAGAATATTCGCATTCAAGGCACCTCGTTTCGCTATAAAAAATGGTTTAATTTATGTATCGCCGGTCGGTTTTTAGGCCCTGTTTGCTTCTTCGAATATGTGGGCCCTCAACAGGCCCTAATATAATCAAGAATGCCGAAGGCTCGTTGTGGTATTCCATTCCGGGTCAAAAGGACGATAGTGGGAAAAAATATTGCGGATGGGTGTTATATTATTGGGCCCAGTGAAAGAAAGAAAGACGTAGCGGCAAGAAGTTCGACGATCCATCGTGCCAGATTTCATGCCCCAATGGTTTAGGCAGCCAGCGCAACATGAAACTGGCTCCCTGTCACCTCGTCCTGGCGTTTGCCAAAGGGGAATTGACACATAGTGGGCCATGTCCCAAAGCACCTGGTAGGGTCAAAATTCCTTTTAGTGGCAGTTGACTACTTTTCAAAGTGGTTGGAAGCAAAGCTTAGAAAACCCAATCTGGGACAGCATGCTTCGTAAACTTGCTCTGGGAACCACATTGTGTGTCGTTTCGGTTATTCCCAGAATAATGGTCAGTGACAACGGCAAACAATTCGTGAAGAGCCGTTTTTAAATCTTGGTGTGAATAACTAAACACGCAACTAGACTTTTCACCTCGGTTGGCGCACCCTACAAGCCAATGGTCAAGTGGAGGTAGCCAACATTAGAGCTACTCGGAGGTTCCTAAAGGCACGCTAGGCGGCCCTGCCGAACCTGGATGGGTAGTAGACGAGCGCCCAAACGTTTTATGTAGGGTTTTTTGCGACTACGCCCAAGATTAGCCAGGACGGGGAGACCCCCTTATGTTTTGGTGTAGGGTCCGAGGCTGTGCTACCCGCAGAATATTAGTGTTCCATCACCTCGGGGTTTTTAGTCCCTTTTATCGAAACCAGATAACGAAGGGAAGATGGCGCCTGGATCTAGATTTGGCGCCTGGTGGATCTCGATTTACTGATGGAGGGGAAAACGGGCTTGCGGCCAATTGAAGCAAGCCACAGTTAAAAGCAGACTGAAAACGGTACTACGACAGGCGAGAGTTAGACACAAGGCGCTACTGCCTGGAGGACCTGGTCTTGCGCAGCAATGCGTCGAGAGCAGGTCGGCTCCCACAGCGCAAACTCTCTGCTTGCTAGAGGAAGGTCCTTACCGCGTAGCACAAACTCTGTGAGGCGGAGTCTTTTATACCACCTAGAGCGATTGATGGAACGAAGAGATACAAGGGAACTGGCATATCATTAGATGAAGAATAAGTACTTGTATAGACACGAAGGCTCCATGCCTAGTCTGTCTACTTTTCCTTCAAACTATCTTAATCAGGCCCTATGGCCATTCTCAGACTTGTTTCTAAAAAAGCCAGAACAGCATGGTAATGATTGTGACTTATCAATGATACATGGCTCATCATTGCGTGTTTATTTACGATTTTGCGTGTTCTACGTTCAAGAAAAAAGGTTTGACTGACGCCCCTCACACATGACTAAAAAACCCTTCACTTGGTCTAATGACCGTAACTTATGTGAATCATAACAATTTAAACAGGCCTTGAAAACGGCAATTCAGTCGACTTCTTACAAAAACTGTGAGTTATCGCCCCAAAAACATAAAAACGGGTTGAGTTATCGCCCCTAGCAGTACTAAAAAGGGTTTTGAGTTATCGCCCTCACTACCCAGAAAGAGTTTAAGCTGAAGCATCACCCTGACAACGTGAAAATGAAGGGTTGCGTTATCACCCTAGCAAACACCACAAGGGTCTAAGCTGTTGCTTTAACCAAATCCAAAAGGCTGAAGTCACCACCTTTGTTAAACAAGCCCCAAGCACATCGTTATGTTTGTGTAGAATCCGCACGCAAAATATGGTTTGTTTCCTTACAGGTCAAAATTATCATTTGGCAAACTAAGAAAAGTATATTCAATTACTCTAAGCATTCAACTATGTAAAAACGTACTGCAATGATTAAAAGACGAAAGTGGATGAACCCAAACATTGTTAACGGTGCACACAGTTGCCACCACCCACCGATCTGGTGTACAAGATAAGTAGAATTTGCCCAAAGAAAGGGGTGCCACGGACCACCACCCGCATTACCGGGTGTTGGGGTGTACAAAAACAACAAAATTGTTCATCACAAAATTGTTAAAACAACCGATAACCAGACGGCCACCAAGTGCAAAGAAAACGAGTAGTGGTAGTGTGGGTGGTAGTGGTAGTACCAACTCACATACGAGTAGATCGCGGGTGGAGAGTTAGAAACCATGTCCACATCAGATCCGCCGGGGGTTAGGGTTTAGAGCTTAGCATGTCTTGATGACCAATTTGGGTGAGCTTGAAGGTCTTCATATAAGGGAATGCCATGCTTTCAGCCGACCGACCAATTCTTGCGACAAGCATGTGCTTGGGGATCATTAGCCAGGGCCAACATTCCACCCTCACCCTTCAACCTCCTAAACTGGAGCGGACCTTCAGGGAATAGCGACTGAATGCCTACCATAACGGACGGCAGTTCTCTGAACGGAACCCCAAGGTTGTAGGAAAAATGTCGACTATGCAGCAGTTTATATTGACGACGTGGGAACGGACCTCGGAAGCAAATCGGGTCCTTTCCTCAGAAGACGACCAACGGCCTCGATACATCCTCTTCTCTTTCTTCAGATCTTCCTTCCTTTTGCACTTAATTCACTATCGCAGGGCTTCAACGCCACAGATCTTTTCTTTCTCTTCCGTTACCTCAGTCCGCAAACCTCTCCAATTTCTAACCTCTGACCACTCTACCAGAGCCCTCATCTCCTCACCACTAGCAATGCGCACCTTTTCTCTCTCTCGTCGGCCTTACGAAGTCCTCCTAAAAGCTTTCATAAACCTAGCTCGGCTTTATTATTTTTTATGGTGACTCTCGCTTTTAACTTCTGGAAGAAGGTGCAAACTTTCATAAGGCCGGAGCCACCAAGCGCGTCGGAAAACAACGAGTGCATATTTACTGGGTGGTTGAGACCATTTCAATATGAGAAGGTGGGCATGCTATGATATAAAAAATCCCACAGACTTGAGGGTTGTCTCCGTAAGTAGCCCATTTTATATCCCACTAAGGCACGTTACAACTATTCAAGGTTATATTGCTCTTTTTTCACGCCTGAACTGAACGGAGCCAAGGGGAGTGGACTCCCCGCCTGAATGAGAAGGGGGAGGGGGTACAGTGTGTAGGGGTTGCATGAGAGAGGAATCGCGGGGATTGGGATAAGGATCGGTGCTAGCTGGAGGAGTCGGACGAGGCACTCCTTGCCTTAGGGGAGTGTTAGACGAGTTCGGGACGAAAGAAAGACAAGTAATCGAGGTTCGACAAAGCTTGTCAGATGGGGGAAGCAATGCTATCCCCCTTTGCTAGAAGAGGACAGGCAGAAAGTGACCTAAAGGATGCGTCAGGAACCCTCTGGGCTGCCTGCCGGTCGGAGGACTTTCAGCGTTGAACGATTCACATTGACTGCTTCAAACCCCTCAGCTCATCAGAAGATAGCGTCCTCCAACACACTCATGACCGCAGTGTTAAAACAAGAAACCCATAGGGAGCATAATGACAAATAAAAGAAGAAAAGACAGTCAGGGGTTTTAAAAAATGAACTCAGGGGTCCTACCAATGCCCCCTTATGTTATTATGAGAGAGTTGCAGGGTCCCCCTCAATGGGGGATTCATTCCCCGCCAAAGCAAGCATAGGATTGGGGGTAGGTCCTCACCTTAAAAGTTTGGGCGAGCAAGTAGGCTAGAGTATCAACGTCCAGATTCCCTTGGTTTCAGGGGACAGGTTAAGAATGGGGACGCCCCTGCTCTCCATCACCAATATATCCCTATCACTTGGTGAACAATCGTGTCGTCTACCCAGAAAAAAGCCCCTCTCCATTCACGTAAACCCCTGTGGGGGGTCGACACACACATCGGGTACAGGAGCTTTTTCTCCTCTCCAAGGAACCAGTCCTTCAGGCAGTTTACATGAAAAACATTGCAACATGAGGATAGTAGGGGATAACCACCTAGGGCTTTGCCAAGCCGCCTCAAACACGGTTTGATTCTCAATATGCCAAGGGAGAGGGAGACATCTGCCCGGATGCGCTCCCCGTAGTACGTTAGTGGTTTTTTTAACAAGGAAAGATACGAGGAGAGTGAATGGCGAGCAGTCGGAGATTTCCAACAGGGGAAAACTGCTTGGTGTACAAGGCTACCTTGCCTCTGGAGACAAAGTGCTGTTAATCGAAGTTCGGAAAAGCAGAGATGAAGATCAGTAGCAAACACCATATTCGGCTAAGAAAATCTTGAACTCGGACTGGTAAGGAACCATGGCAACAACATGGTAACGTATCCGCCCTAAAGGTCGGTCTTGCATAATCACCAAGAAGTAAAAATAAAAGAGGAAGGAAGAAGCGTAGGGCTAACCTGGGAAGGTCAAGTGCGTCGCAGATAGAAAGTGTTGAGGCAAAAACCGCACAGTGAGGGGGGGAGGGAAAATGTTTGAGAGGAGTTAAGATACGACGCAGAGTTTTTTCTTTTTTTAACCTTGAAAAAAAGCTTGAAAATTCGGTGTATTAATGGAGGGTAGTGGGGAGTAGGCGGGAATAACACGTGACCTGTTGTCATTCCCCTATTAACCCCGCCCGAAAACGTGCAGAGAGATGCTGACAGTAGTTTAAGGGACGCGCCACGCGCGCGTGAATCCCTTGTCATCATTGACCCTCATTACATATCGCTTACGCCGCCTTACAGGGTGTCATAATCAAGCAAATATCCCCTAGGTCGCATTGCATATTTTTAATACCTCAACTGGGTGAGCATCAGGAAGGGCTGGATGGAACGAAAATGAGCCTACCCAAAGACTACCATGCGACCGTCGTTACGTTTTGGAAAGGAAACTGTTACCCGAGTGGTTTCAGCCCCCTTGACTTTAAAACACCCCAAGAGGTGGTAGGGAGGGGGAAGGGGGGCGAGGGGGGGGGGGGGCGGGTGGGGGAAAGGAGGGGCGCCACCTTCCGACCGCATCGTTCCGATGTCCACGACTTTTAGTGGTCTTGCCCCGGTCACTTCATGTATTCTCGGCATTGTGAATTCATTTATCCCATCAGTAAAGTTCCTAGCAAGCCGTTAACGGCTCGCCCTGGTAAAATTCAGAGCCAAGAGGTTCTAGTTCCTAAAGTTCTAGCCAAACTGTCGTTTAACTAGAACTTGGCGGGACTTGTTTCCTTGGGGTCCAAATCCCGACTTGAACCCACTGGCCCAAAGAGCTCCAAACTCATCTTTTATCCGTTATTCAGGCCTGCTATCAGATCCACGGCCATCGCCTGACCCCCGGAGGACCCGTGGAGCGACAGACCTGCTAGCTGCCGGAGCCTGTCGGGTGGGCAAACGGGGGGCCAAACAGGCGTTATGCCCAAGAAACGGGATTAAAAAAGCGGGGGCCTCCTAATTGGCGTGGGTGGAGGAATCGCGGAGCGTCACTTCCCATGCACGTTCCTCCTAGTCAATAGGAAATCTTTCAAGTGCAGCGCCTCGCCTGGAGTAGAAAAGGTTATCTATTAAAATAGGCTCTTCTTAATTCATCCGGGAAGGAAAAAGGGTAAGTCCATTCTATCATTCTCACTTATATTCTCTTCAGAACCTTTTACTCTCGAGGCATGATGCCCTAACTTTGGCATCGGAATGTCCTCACAGGGGCTCTCCCTGTGTTTACCACTAACGATCGCCTCCTCGTTCTTTGTTTGCAGGCCTTATAATCCCCCTTCCTGAATCCTCTCGAAGCGCTACCAAGCTAGTTACACTTTGACCCATAATTATTGATTGTCAAGACGCCCAAACAGTAACAAAACTTGACTATTTTTTCAAATGCTCTGTTTGTTGATTTCATATCATCATGCTCAAATTTGCATATTTTATATTAATTTCAATAACAATTGTAAATCAACATTATTTATTTCATTATTAATCTGCTTTTGATGTCTTTTCTAATAATAATTTACTAGTTATATATGTTTTAAGCTATACTTAAATCATTCAATAAAATATACCCCATGTTACTACATGGGTTAACAAACTAGTTTTATAATTACTTTTATGTCCAAATTATATATCGAATGTTACATTTCTTCACTATTTACCCAAAATGGTAATTGGGTTGTCGTTTACAAAAATGACCTCATGGTTACCTTTATTCTGTTCTCCAATAACTACACGGCATGGTATCCAAATCCAAATTGGGGGTTATATTGGAACAGACGAATGGTATATCTCCAGATCCAGTTGTCACGTTCTGAATATTATTTAATACCCAAAATTTAATGAACTTAATTTAATTATAAAAACGATATTATTTCTATATATAAATAAGAGGATTGTTCAATTGTTAAAAAGGGTACTATTACCTATGAACAACTGCTTCCGAGGATCAATGAATGCATACGCGATATATCAGTATATCACGATTGCGATATCAAATGTCAATGTATAAATTTCTTGACAGTTTCTAACGTTTTCAAGAAGTTCTCTTTGGATTTTGTTGTACTTTTCGGTTTGTTTTGTTTAGTGAAAGTATGTTTTTAAAGAGGGTTGATTGTGAAAAGAAGCACAAGACGCAACCTACTTTGTCCAAATTTAATGACTCTAGCAAGCTGCTATATAAATTTCATTAAATTATAACGACAACTTTTTGATTTTTTTCAAACGCACATTTCAATTTTCACTGTTATAATCACCTGCTAAATTGTTTTATATGCCATCATATGTAACATTCCTTTCGATCCCAGAGAAATGCCACGCCAACCCAATATCATAAGTGGCAATACGCAGGTAATCTATGATACACGTGTCATAGGCAAATGCAGATCGTGGATAGTTTAAAACTTTACACAAAAAGGTTTCCAAATAGATTACCATCCAGTACATTCGCAACCTAGATTAAACTACATAAACATCCCTCATCATCAGATATACATACTAATACGATATCCCAAAAATGTCACATGCAGTTCTAACATTTCACCAAACAGATATCAGGTCTCAAATCAACCCCAGCTCTATCTCGGCGGCTGCTTGCTGCTGAAGATCCCTTCTGATCCCTAAAACCTGTTAGACTCGAAGACGTTGAGCTATTCAAAGCCCGTGAGCTGTAAGGTTACCACTACGAGATCTATCTAGACGCGATCCGTGAACGAGGTGCGTTAATCCTCGTGTTAAACCGGTTTTTTTAGACGGACAACTCTCAACTACGAAAACACGGAGGACTACAGAGGCCTGAACGGAACGACTGAGAACGATCCTTACGTACTGATTCTCTCCCGACACGGACCTCCAAAGCTGATGATAAACTCGAGATCGCCCTCTTAAGCTTAATTCCTCACGAATTCTGCTAAAAAGTCTGCCTAATGACTCGAGTCTATCCCCTAATTATAGACCCTCGATTCGAGTCTGATGTGTCCAAAACCCGAAATCTGGCCGAGGGCCCATTCGCGTCTGTCCACAATGACATTCCGAATCTGGGCACATTCGAATCTAAGCACCTTCGGCATCTATCACAGATTCGAATGTCTCCCCTTATTTGATTAATCTAGCCAACTCACTTAAACCCCTAAGTGATGAAACTTATGTTTTTACTTATGCTTGGTTTGAGTTAATCCTTTGATCTTTATGTTTGAGCTCTTGTACATAGACATCAAGTTCAAACACACAGTCAATAACAGCAAACACATATAACAACATATATATCACACACTCGATAATTCTCAATACTCTGCATATTCCTTAAACCGAACTATTTGATCGATTAGACTGCTATAGTCACACAGGGTGTACCAACAGACTCCCCTTGACGATAGCTTCTAATTATTTACATCCAAGTTTAAGTACTAGAACTATATTATACTACTGCCTGTCATATAACCCAGCATATAACAAACTTTAACACCTTTGGAAACTCCTGGGCCTTCAGTCTCCCTGCTTTTCAATAAAGAAGATAGGCTGATCATTTAGCTTCTTCATGTCGTACTTTGATAGATTTATTCAATGCACTGGATATATACCTCAAAATGACTTCTCGTCTTGATCTTCCCATGACGGGCTTCAGCAGTGTCACTATCGACGTACCACCCCTTTCAGTTGCTCTTGTTGCCTCAAAATGTTCTGTGGCATCGATTTCATTGGAACCTTTTTCAGACATTTTGACTGGCCTTATACATCCATTCTAGCCCAAAGGCCTTCCAGTATGAGGATCTATCCTTGATCCATTCCTCGACCCTTTTCCTGTGATCTCGCTTAAGCTCTCAAAACTTTCCTGAACGACCCTTTTTCTTATTATTTGGCCATGCCTTCAGCGTTACGGTCTTCGCCTATATTAACCAGTTTCTTTCCATTTCAACTCTCTTTTACTTCAATCTTGGGCAGTTTTTGTTCGTTTGATTGAACGCTTTTAGTGTTCGCCTCAAGTATTGGACGGGCCATCTCTTCTTTTCAAGATACATAGCTGCAGGTTCTTTGTCAAAGGAACCAGCTTATTATCCCTCCGCGAAGCTCCAGCACCCGGTGGAACTCTCATCTCTTCTCATCTTCAGCTGATCTTTCTTTTATTCCTTTTTGAACAAAGATTTATCACCTCAGCTCTTAGCTGGCTCGGTCTCGCCTCTTCAACGTTCTTTGTCGTCAACTGCGGGCTACCTTGATCTAGTCTAATCAATCACATTATGATTTGGCCCTCATATAGTTCCTGTGACCGGTGTGAATTGATTATCACCTCATTTACATGATCGTCCTCATCATCTAACACTTCATCGTTGATTTCCAGGCGTCTACAACCTCCTCTGGAATGAATTCACCTTCCTCCACTCTTCGACTCCTCTCCAAAATCAAAATTCTATTAGCTCTCTTCAATATCTTTCAGCGCATCTATCATGTCGCTATCCTAAAGTCTTGAAAGAACCCTGCTCTCTCAGTCCTCCCTACTTCTCCTTCTAGACTAGGCCTCCCCTCAGATTAGCAGTCTGAGCAGCAGAAAAATCTACTGCTCATCCTTGTCTATTAGGGGGCGGGATTCATCGGCCTTGATTATCTTCATCATTCCTCATTCTTGGCCCTTTGTACATCGGGATCTTGGCACGGATGTCTCCCCCTGAGCCTGTATATTTTTCATTAACTGCTCGATTAGGGAGCGCATCGCCCTTAACCTCTTCGGCCTGATCGCAGAACGAACGTCTTCAGCTCAACGTTCTCTTCATGGATATTTTTTCACCGTCTTCTTCAATTCGCATTTTCATTATCTAGATTTGCATTATTGCCTGAATTTCACCCATTGCCTGTGTTAGGCCCGAGATTTTTGAACGTGTTGGAAGTCCAACGCGAGCTTTGAGTCTGCAAAAACCTCTGGTGGTGTCAGCGTAGTCGGTCCGAGAGGTGGCCGCCCGAGTGGTAGCTGGAATGGACTGAACGGAGAAGGGATGAATGGTTGGTGGAATATATGGCTCATCTGAGGTGGTGGTGCTGGCGGCGCGGTGGGGGGGGGGCTTGGCTTGTGATTCTGGAGTTTGAGTTTGAGACTGTTGGGCTTCAGATGCTGAGTTGACCCTTGCAGTTGATGTGAACCTGTGACGCTTGGCCCTGTGCCGAGTCATAAGGGAACAACTTCCTCCTCTTCAAAAATCTGAATTCATCAGATTCCCTTTCCTCTCTTCTCCTTGATCCGCTCATTCACTATCAAACCTAGCTCCAAGGTTCCATTTGAATATTGGGATCTGTAAGCCACTGATTCAGGGAGCTCAACTTCCAAGCTCCTCCATTATCTTCCGGATTCTCATCAGAGATGAAGTCAAACCTTTATCAGCCCTCTCTGGCTCATACTCTTCCACCTCTCTAAAAACGTCTTCTCTCCTTCAGGTGGACTGAGCAATTCACCAACTAATGATGCTGCCACATCTTCATTTTCATGGGGTCCTGATGCCCATTATTTCTTCTAGTGTTTGCGCGATTGATCGATTCGGAACCGCCACTCGAAGGCCCTGCTTCCTGTGTTGAGGCTTGCTGACGTGGAAGGAATTGATGCCTTGAATTATTTGACTCGCTCTTGGTCTTGACGGCGATTCTTTGAGCTCGCGGCTGCTGTTGTTGTTGACGTTGTTGTTGTGGTTGTGTTACGGTTGAAACTCAACGACCCCTGCCCAGTTGGCATCTCCGGGGCTTGAAAATTCTATCCAAAATTGCTCCGAATAATTGGACGAGCAACAGGAACAACAATCTTCCTCGGGTGTTTGAGGAACCATCAGCGAAAATCCTCTTTTCCATTAATAGCAACGCTCAGAATCATTTGACGGCTGGAGGAGGAGATTTGGCAAACGAAGTGCCTTATCACATCATAATGAACATTGGATAAAGCACAACATTGTTGATTCTCGGGAGAGCAGATTACTTGATGAACAAACTCGACAAAAAAGAACATCTCCGGAAAAGCTATATGGGCGATTATACACCATAGCGACGCTCCCTGACCTGAATTTTCGCCACAATAAGTCGAACCCTGCCTTTTTCGCACAAAGCCCCACCCCATAAACACATGGCAGGGAAACCTCAGAAACTCCACTGCCCTATCAATCCATTTCATGTATTGACACTTTGTCACCTGAGGCTGTTACCCCATTCTTTGAAATGCCGCTTGCCTTAACTTAAGGGAAACTCTATTGCGACCAGCTTCTTCTTCCTGAGTGCCCAACTGCAGCAACTTCAGACGCATATCCGCGAGAATACCAATGGCTGTCCTGCAAATACGAGCGTGCCGTAGACCTGTCGGAGTGACCGAGCCAGCAGTCTACTTGCAACATGTCGTAAAACTGACGGATGTAGGGTAACACAATCTGCACCATTTTGCGACAGTGCATAATCCGATCCTTGATTCAACGAGGAACAATCAAGCACTTGACGGAATCCCTGCGCCTCAGGGAGATTCAGATCATGGAGACAGCACCATATTGTGCTTAGGAACGAACGCTCGAATAGCCATTCTACACAATAAACAAACTGTTAGATTCATTAAAAAAATCCATAAACTTGTTTAAATTCACCTTTGTTTTATTTTGTACTTGTTTAATGCACACAAAATCTAACACAATTAAATTTTCTACAAGTTTATTAATAAACTTTAACTTAACTAAAGTAAATAAGTACAGATTCGAGAAAAACAGATTTCGCATGTAACAGATTCGAGCAGTAAGTCCTGTCGAGTCTATAATGACAGATTCTGAAGCGGTTGGTCTTCTCGACTCTAATGATCGATTCGAGAACTCGCGAAGAAGAACAGATTTCGAAACACCCCGTCGGCCATATTTCAACAAAACAACCAAGATTTTAACCATTTTGAACTTAGCAAATTCACAAACATTAGTTTCAACTAGGTTCTAAGCATTGAATTTATGCTTCTAATTTAACTGTTTCCCGGTTCCAAAATGGTAATTTTGTAATAAAAAACCCTTATTTCAACCTTAAACCTTTTAAAAAATCGATGATTTTGCCCTAAATGATGTATTAAAAACCTACCCAATTCTTGTTACTATCGGTGATTATACCTGCGTATCTGTAGAATCGGAAACACCAGTAAGAAACTCGAACAAAAATGTTCGTTTATGAGAGAAACGCTTTAGACTCAGAATAGATTCGAAATTCGCCACAGTAGATTCGAGAAACAGAAAGTAGTAGATTCGAGAACAGTAAGAAATTTAAATTTCTTCACGTTGACCTATCTATACAACAACCTTCGAGTCTACGGAATAGACTCGCATCCACTGACAGATCGACGCCTTCCTCATTCGATCTGTCATAAACTCGAAAAAAAAACTTAAACCATTAGAAAAATTCGAAAAATTTTGAAATAAACTTCAACTTTTTTCAACCTTTTTCTCCGGTTTTTTTTTGGTATTGTTTACAAGATAAAACTCATGCCACTTCTTGACCCTAAGCCACAGAATATTTCACGCAATTGTTTATTTTATCCAACTTTGAATGCACCCTCCGTAATTTTGACCTTTTACCTAAGTAAAAAATTAAACTAAAATTAATCCAAATAAAAATTCAAATAAACTAAGGTAAAAATAAAATAAAATAAAATACATAAAATTTTGGACCAAAAAAAATTTATTCTAGACTTAAGCTATACTTAAAAATTAAAACATAAGGCTAAAAAAATTAAACGAAATTTTTTGTGAGTGTAGTCTAAGGGAAAGGTTCAATCAGATAGCGATGTCTGATACTTACTTTCAGTCTTTAACCTTCACACTTCTTCTGAATTTGATTCCTTTGATTGTTTGTCGTGAACATACTTCTTTAGCCGATGTTGGTATTTTACCCCTTTTTTTTAAACATTCTAACATTTCGGAAATATCCTTGGCATTTTATTATCAGGAAAATTATCGTACGTGACTCCGACATATAAGACATTACTCTTTATGATCACGGCACAACAGACAAAGCTTCTAACTTGTGGTATTGCCAAACTTCTTTAAAAGACAAAATCGGACACAGGTCTGTATTTTCATACAACAAAAGTGGCCTAGTTTGGACTTAAAGTTTATTTTTTAAAAGTTCGCAAGACAGAGGTGACAGGTCTGTACTGACGTACAACAAAGCGACCTGTCTGGCTAACCCGAATCCTAAAACAGAGACAACAGTCTGTATTACGTTACAACCGGTTGCATGTTTTTCGGACTCTCAGTTTTATATGATATTCTATTCTTTCCATTTTTAGATGTATTTGATGTTGCCATCCATCCCCAGAAATGTTTACATACCTCATTTAGACTCAAAGTTGTATGTCTTTACTAAAAATTAAGCCGATGTCATACATCTAAGTTCGTGACACGGCTGACTTTTTCTAGAATATTTTATTAGCTTGAGATTCCCTATATGTTATTAGTCTACCAAAACACATTCCAACTAAATAAAGTATAACACTAGG
This sequence comes from Centrapalus pauciflorus, assembly GCA_020465985.1. Classification (NCBI taxonomy): domain Eukaryota; kingdom Viridiplantae; phylum Streptophyta; class Magnoliopsida; order Asterales; family Asteraceae; genus Centrapalus; species Centrapalus pauciflorus. The sequence goes on along the minus strand of JAANYP010005514.1, from coordinate 157,728 downwards.
ATTTAGTTGCATTATGGTTGAAAGCCTCTTAAACACTTCGAGTCTGTAACGACTGGCTAATTTCGTCACTTGAACCTATGTATCTAAGACTAACTCCTTTTCTGAATTCTCTTTTTTTTTTTGTAATTTTTGTAATTTTCTCTCTTTTTCTTTTGTTTTTCCTAAGAAAAAGCAGGTAAAATAAGCTAACTTACTAACTTACTAAAAATAGAAACTTACTCAAACTAGAAAACCTTACCTAAAATAAGCAGACTACTGTAAAGAAAGAAAAATTATACGACTCTAAAAAGAAAGAAAATAAAACTACTTACTATCTAAGGTCAATTCCTCTGGGTTGCGCATTCATCCATCCGTTGAATACTAAACTCAAACGTGACTTATCAAACGCTTTTTGGTAAATAAATCTGCATATTATCTTCTGTTGCCACTTTTACCAGTTTGCTTTAAGTTTTCTTTTCAGCACAATCCGAATAAAATGGATGCCTTATGTCTATGTTGCTTTGTTTTGTGTTTAACGGAATTAGTTATAGAATAGTAGACTTGGTTATCTTCCTAATAGGAGTTTGAGTGTAAGCCAAACCCGTATAACCCGCAATGTTGTTGTATCCACAGAACCTGTGTGCAGCAACTACCAGCAGCAACATACTCAGCCTCGCATGTTGACACGGCTACCGACGTCTGTTTCTTGCATTGCCAGGATACCAATCTCCCTCCTAGGAACTGACAACCTCCAGTCGTTGATTTACGCGTCAAGTTGCATCCTCCGTAGTCAGAATCTGTGAACGCCTCTAAATCTAGATCTCCCTCCGCGTGATACCAAAGTCCCAGCTTCTGTTTCGACTTGAGGTATCGTAGAATCCGCTTCACAGCTTTCATATGCATCTCCTTCGGATTCGCTTGAAACCTGGCACAAATACACACAGCAAACGTAATGTCAGGTCTTGAAGCAGTTAAATACATAAGTGACCCAATCATGGCCCGATATAGAGTCGGATCCACATCGGTATCACTTTCAGTAACCGGCCCGAGATTGTGATTCACTTGAATCGGCGTGCTGAAGTGGGCAGTCAACTTTGTTCCTTCCATCCCGAAACGCTCCAATATGTCATAGACATACTTGGTCTGATGGATAAACATGCCTTCCTTCTTCTGGTCAACATGTAAACCCAAAAACAAATTCAACTCCCCCATAGCACTCATCTCGAACTTAGACTTCATCACTTTCTCGAAATCTTTGCACATCTGTTCGTCTGATGATCCAAAGATGATATCATCGACGTACACTTGTACCAAGATAAAGTGATCACCCTTCCTCTTTACAAACAGAGTACTATTTATCCTACCCCTTTCAAAACCGTTTTCTAACAGATGGTTGGATAGAGTCTCATACCACGCCCTAGGTGCCTGATGTAATCCATAAAGAGCCTTATCTAAGCGATATACTCTATCAGGATATTTTGGATCTGTAAATCCGGGCGGTTGTTCTACATACACCAACTCCTTCACTTTCCCATATAGGAAAGCACTCTTAACGTCTAGCTGATATACCTTAAAGCCTTTGAAGGAGGCAAACGCTAGAAACAACCTAATGGCTTCCAGCCTTGCTACTGGTGCAAAAACCTCGTTGTAATCGATTCCCTCCTCTTGGTTGAAACCCTTTACAACTAATCTAGCCTTGTTGCGCGTGACTATACCCCGATCGTCTCTTTTGCACTTAAAAACCCATTTGGTTCCTATTGCTATTTCCCCTCGAGGTAACGGAACTAACTCCCACACTTCTAGTTTCCTAAATTGCGAAAGTTCTTCCTGCATCGCTTCAACCCAAGAGTTATCCTTAAGTGCCATTTGCACATTTTTAGGCTCTACTTGCGATATGAAACACGAATAGAGACATGTGTGATATGCCTCGGAGTCGTTTATCATCGACCACATCCCTGTGTTGTTATTTACACTACTCTTTGTGTTCACACCCTCGTTAGGATTTCCTATGATGCTTTTTAATGGATGGTTGTTGTTAATCCTAGAGGTCTCTATCTCATCAACCCTTAGATTATCTCCTAAGTTAGATCCTATTTCACCTAATGGGGGAACAGGCTCAGCTTCTACATTTTCCTCCTCACGGACGTTTTCCTCAGAGTTGGAACTCGATGCTTGAGTCTGATTCTCAGTGGTAGGTGCCTCTTGATCAGCAACTTCTGGAGATCTATCTACAGTCGCAGTAGGCTCAGATGTAGATTCAAACGTGGTCCTCGGAAAGATATGGCCATCGTCGTTCAGATGCAACGTCGCCATGTCCTTTTCGATTGTACCTGCATTATCATCCAAAGGAATGTTAAATGACTCAAATAACTTATCATAGTCAAATATCCATTCCGGACCAGTTTGGGGTTCATGCGTATAACTTGTAACTTCAATGTTATACACAATCTCCACAGTACCATTTGTTTTGTTAAACACCCGTTTGTTTGGTGAGTTTGGCACATAACCTAGGAAGTATCCTTCTTCAGCCTTTTCACCAAACTTCGGTTGATGTTTTGTTCTTAAAAGAGTGCATGGTACTCCAAACGGTTCGAATCCAGTTAACTTAGGTGGCCGTTTATTCAAAATTTCATAGCATGTTTTGTTCAAAGATTTGACTGTAAGGACTCGGTTTAAAATATGGCACGCGGTATTCACTGCCTCCCCCCAAAACATGGTAGGAAGCTTTGAATCCGAAAGCATAGTCCTTGCAGCTTCAATCAATGTTCTATTTTTACGTTCGGCCACCCCATTCTATTGAGGTTCATATGGTGCACTGAATTGATGCACTATGCCCTTTGATAGGCAATATACACCAATTACAGTGTTTTTGAATTCAGTCCCGTTATCACTACGAATATATTTAACCCTTGTTCCGTAGGAGTACTCCACTTGGTCTAAGAACCCGATGAGCTTTGCAGCCGTCTCGTCCTTCGTACCTAAAAAGAAAACCCAAGAAAAACGTGAGTAATCGTCAGTGATAACTAAGCAGTACCAACTACCTCCGATACTCCTTTTGTTGGTCCATGTGCAACAAATCGAATGTTGAGGCTATGGAGTTCTGCTTCTTGGACTTGTGTGTCTTCTTATGCTGTTTGTCCTTCATGCAAGGTAGACACTTGTCCTCGAACTGAAAACTTTTCATGGGCACACCCCTGCACCAGTCCATTCTTCGTTATGTAATTCATCTTCCTTAGGTGCAGGTGAGCCATGCGTCTGTGCCACAGTACTGATTCCGTCTCTGAAGCTTTGGATAATAGACATATTGGCCCCATCGAAGTCTCCGGCTTGTTCATATCCAACATGTATAAGTCGTTCTTCCTTGGCGCCCGCATCAATACCCATTCTTCAGGAATCTTGAATCCCGGCTTTAGCACTAATGCCTCAGTGTCAGTAAATAACACCGAGTTCTTCTTATCACAGATTTGAGATACACTAATGAGATTGTGAACCAATTTATCAACATGATAAACTTGGTCCAACTTGATTGTCCCATTAGTGACCACTCCGGTACCCGTGATATTTCCACCTTTGTTACCAGCGAATGATACGAATCCCCTATTACCTCCCTTGAAGTCTGTGAGTAGACTTCTTTCCCCCGTCATGTGCCTGGAGCAACCACTGTCGACGAACCACTTGTTGTTTGGACCTGTAGTTATCTCCTGCACATGAAAGAAAAGAGGTTAGTTATCACGGGGAAACCAAGCCATGACTGACTTGATAATACCATTCTCGTCCACATACGTGAACTCTTTCAAGTACCCATCTCGCCTTTCAGGTGACTTGGGCCTTTGAACTGAATTCTGTTGTGGTGTCGAGTGATTTAAGTTCACTCTTTGCCTTGGTGTAGGCATTTGTTGTGGAGCTCTAGAATAATTCCTATTATATGGCATTTCGGACTGTGATCCCTGAGCTCTTACCGGTGCATATAGTCTAACTGGAGTATGAGACCTAACTAGAGTATGTGACCTGCTAGGTGTTGTGCTCCTATAGACTTGTTGTGGTGCTGACCTAGATTGATTATTGACACGATTCGGTGAATTTGTCCTAATCACTTCCTTTGGTCCAACCTTAACCGGTGTGTTTTTCACAACTTGTTTGGGTGCGGCCTGCACAGTTTTCTCGGTAGGTTGAGAACTACTGCTGCTTGCCACACTGGTTGAGGGCTTGACAGGTGTTGGGTTCACTGTCTTAGGGGTGACATCGGCTTTCCTAAGTGGACAGTGAGAAGCAACATGCACCTTCTCGTGACATCTGAAGCAAGACATCTTATCTATGGACTTTTTGTGTGTTCCCTTAGATCTAGGTGTCTCACTAGTGACTATTTCCTTTGGAACATCTACGGTGTCTGACTCGTCGACCTGGTCAGCCCAAGAAATTTTCTGTTTTCCTGCAGGTGTTTCACTGGAGGAAGACACAAATTTCACTTTCTTGACCTTGACTGTTGAGTCAGCCACCTTAGGTGTACTTTCTACTATAGGCTCTGGTGATGGTGTAGGTAGGTCCTCTAAGTCGACTGATTTGTCAGTGTTCTCCTGAGGCTGAGGCACATAGTTAGCATTGAAAGGTGGAGGTATTTCGTGAAAACCTAGACCTACGGGCTTCTTAGACTGTCTTTGGGCATCTAAGACTTTCCCTAGATTTAGGCTCGAATTCCTAAACTTCTCCAGCTTGCTATTTGCCTCTGCTACCTTAACCTTTGTCTCTGCTAGCTCTATATCCTTGTCCTTAAGACTTTTTGTCAAGGCCTCTACGTGCTCATACATAAGCTCTATCCTAACACACTGCTCACTGAGTTTGTCTTTTAGAACCACTACGTCTTGAGCATCAGCCTTAAGCTTTTCTTTTAGATCTTGCTTGATATCATTTAGGCTAGCATTTTCAATTTTTAAATTTTCATTCTGAGCAGTTATGGTCTTATGTGAGTCTAAGACTAGATTTAACCTATCGTTAGAACTAACACATAAAGCACATAATTCACGAAAAAGAGAATAAGACAGACTAACCTTCGAGTTATCAGATTCCACGTTGGCCATCTGAGCAGCAAACTCCAGCACTGTTTGATCATTCGCCTTCTCTACCCACATCAGACTCCTGTCCCGTGTGGTCTGCTCGTCCCCATCACATCCAGTTTCTGTGACTTCAGCCATGAAGGCTCTAGCATTGGACTCAGGATGTGAACTCCAATCATACGTACCATCTAGCTGTCGGTCTGAAGTGACGTTGGATAGTAAACCAGCTAGATTGGCTTGTCCAGATGAGGAACTCGGAAGGTATCGTTGTTGGGACTGATTTTGGAACTGTCCCTGATGCTGACTCTGCCCCTGGTATGTCTCTACCTTTGGTCTCTGGCACTCCCTGGCGAAGTGTCCTAGTCCTTGACAGTTGTAGCATTTCACCTTGGACTTACCAAACCCTATCCCCTTGTTATTCATCTGCAAATTTCTTCCAGTTCTCTTAATGAATCTTTTAACCCTCTGGGTCACCATGGCCAGTTGCCACTTAAGATCCATTTCCTCAAGATCATCAGGGTCGACCTGATCGTAGTCTTCGTCCCAAAGAGCCAGATCATTAATCTTCCCTTGAACACAATTTCCATACGCGGCCACAAAAGAAGCAAGCAGATTCAGATGTTCTTCCGCCGACTTTGCGCTCATAGGCATCTTTGAATAGCTCTGAGATGTCGATGCCTGTTGAACTTGAGGTTGCGGTTCTTCCGATCTGCCTAACCCTAAGAACGCGCGATTCAATGAGTTTTCAGACTCTGCTGGTGATGACGTTTCTCCGGTGAAAAATGCTGTAGCAGTCTTCGATTCGGCTGTCACTGAAGATTTAGTTGTCTTTCCAAAATACATTGCTGGATTCTGGACTTGCTCGTAATCAGTCTCGGCCTTCAGTAGTTCGAAGTGATATGCCCTCAACGTTCCCACAATGTCATCGAGAGATTGAGTATAATACTTGTCCTCATTGAGCTTGATCATTGCCACATACATAGCCCATTTTGCTGGTAGGGCATCAAGAAGCTTGTTGTTCTTGTCAGTGTCAGAATACTCAATTCCATGACTTTCAAGTTCCGTTATCAGGTGATAGAACCTGGTGATAATATCATCCAGCTGTTCATCCTTAATTGCCTTGAAAATCGCAAACTGTTGTTTCAACAGCTCTGTACGCTTTCTACGTACCCTAGGATTACCCTCACACCTTTTCTCGAGAGATTCCCAAAGTTCCTTCGACGTCCTTTGAGTCCGAAATGTGTGCAGTATATCCTGAGGTAAAGCCATACGGATTATGGAGAAAGCTTTGTTTTCAGCTTCAAACAGTTTCTTGTCATCCTCCTTCATCATTTGGTATGACAAGACCTTTTGACGGCCTTCAACTTCAGACACCGGTGGAATATACCCTTCGTCGATGCACACCCACATACGCATATCGTTGAAACGTACGAAATCAGTAAATCGGTCCTTCCACCAGTAATAATCCTCGACCTTCATCAGCTTAGGCGGTGCGTTTGCCTTCCCGACCTCGTGGTCCATTTCTAGGAATTTCGGAAGATTAGACATCTTTTCAAAAGAAATTGAGTTTGAACTTAATTAATTTAATTCGAAACTGATTTAGACTAACTTTTTCGAATCTAGGTAGATTCGAAACTAATTAAAGATTCGAAACTTCTTAGAATCGAAGGACCTTAGATTCGAAGGTCAGCAAACTCGAGGTAACAGCAGATTCGAAGCCCTTATGGACACTAGACTAGACTCGAACTAGACTCGAAACTAGATAGACTCGAGACTCTGTTCGAATGAAGCACAAACTCGACACAGATTCGAAACCTATTGAAACAGACTCGAAAGGAGCAGATTTAGGTTAGACTCGAGACTAAAGTGAAACCCTAATTGCCCCTATTAGATTCGAGCGCCGCAAACTCGAAAAACAGTGAATACTTTGATTTTTTAACGATTTTCAGATTAAACCAGTATTTTTCTAACGAAAAATAAAGGTTTCGATCAAAAACGAGAAAAACCACAAAGTATTTGCTGAATATCAATTTGCTAAGCTCAAAAACTCGATTTTGAGAGCAAAACCGTCCAACTAGCGTCAAGAAACCTAGAATGTATTTGATGAACACGAAGAACACCTAGAACACTCTGTAGGCACTGATACCACTTGTAAGGTCTACCACTACGAGTTCTATCTAGACGCGGATCCGTGAACGAGTGTGGAATCCTCGTTAACGGTTAGACGGACAACTCTCAACTACGAAACACGGAGACTATCAGAGGCTGAACGAACAACTGACGAACGATCCTACGAACTGATTCTCTCCGAAACGGACCTAAAGCTGATGATAAACTCGAGATCGCCTTAAGCTTAATTCCTCACGAATTCTGCTAAAAGTCTGCTAATGACTCGAGTCTATCCCTAATTATAGACCCTGATTCGAGTCTGATGTGGGCCAAACTCGAATCTGGCCCAAGGCCCATTCGAGTCTGTCCACAATGACATTCTCGAATCTGGGCACATTCGAATCTAAGGCTACATTCGAATCTATCACAGATTCGAATGTCTACCCTTATTTGATTCGAATCTAGCCAAATCACTTAAACACCTAAGTGATGAAACTTATGTTATTACTTATGCTTGAGTTAATCTTTGATCTTTATGTTTGAGCTTCTTGTAATATGTTACATCAAGTTCAAACACACAGTCAATAATAGTCAAACACATATAAACATATATATCAAAACACTCGATAATTCTCAATACTCTGAATATTACTTAAACCAAAATATTTGATCGATTAGACTGCTATCGTCACACAGGGTGTACCAACATGAGCACGCAAAGGTTAAACACATAGCACATAGCACACCCAGTCCCTGTCCCTGTCCCAGTCCCTGTCCCTGTTGCCCAACACGCATCTCAGGTATAGCTACACAAGTATGAGATCTGGACACTAGCACCACCCCAATGAGGACCCTTCCCCGGCTAACACACCGCACACAGCAGTGACTAGCAATAACCCTATTGCAAATGAGCGACCCGGCTACAGGCCCTTTCTTATATATACATCCCCGAGGACTGTTAGGGACAGTTAACCCGGCGATCCCTTATCGCGGCTCACTGTTCGTATGGAACTCATCACGAACCCCTGGGATGGATCTCACATCTCATACACAACACAAATAACAAGGGTAGAAATATACATGAGGTTCACGTCCCTGTCTCATATAGAACACGCAAAATTATAGCTACACAGCTAAAAGCACAAAAGACGGCACACGTTTAGAAAAGAACCCGAGTACCCACCTGATTGGTTCCCGGAACTTTGGCCTCCCTGATCAAACTCGGCTCGCTGTCCACTCGTCCCTGTAACACATGGAGCCCTACTATTAATCTCAATCCCAATTAACGTATATCACAGAATCTCGATAACCCGTAACCGACCCGGACGCCACACGACAATCAATCCCAATCGAACCCCCGAAACCCAAAACAAAGCCCGAACCGAAATCCCAACAAAATCTGATTCAAAATTTAGCCGAAACATCCCTACGAGACCCAACCAGAAACCCCGAGCAAAATCCGGCTCAACCGCCGGTCGCACCGCCCCCAGCCCTAGTTGCGCCGCGGTCCAGCTGATGGTCGCGCCGCGACCGCCCGACTGCAGTCATCCCTGTTCTTTGATTTTCAGGTCTGCCCAGGAGGTTTCAATCCCTCCCAACTCGTTTCTAGCTCCAAATAAACACATAAAACCAGTAGATAGTTACACTCTATGACCCGTAACCCATTTGTACAACTTCCATAATATACATCACAAAATTTAGCAACCTAATTCATGAACTCTTACCTTTGCACCTTTGACCTTCAAGACAAGATGATGGTGAAGATGAAGTTAAGATTCCTGCAACCAATTTCTGAACTAGGAGCTGTTCTTGCTGCTGGAGTCTCTCACAACACACACACATACACGTTTTACGGTTCTTCTAAAAGAAGAAGAAAGAAAAGAAAGGCACGCACATATACTTCTCTATTTTAGACGGTCCCGATCCCATTAACCCGAACCCGATATCACTTTTTCAATATTAATACCCATTCAACCCATTTAATCTCGTGATCCCAAATATATAATTTATCCGCTAAAATTATAACCCGGAGACACGTAATCACGATCCCGACACGTATCAATCCACGAAACGGGATATAATTGGTCCAACCCAATATTAATAAATTATTTATCCACGTACCAGGTCCAGAAGACAGATGTTACAAATCCTCCCCTCTTAAAGGGATTTCGTCTCGGAATCTAACTCGAGCACGGGAATAACTTAGGATATCTCGATCGCATCTCTGTCTCGGGATGCCAGGTGGCGTTGGTACCCTTATGGTGTCTCCACTGAACGAGTACCATGACAATCTCTTTATTCCTCAGCTTCTTGATCTTTCTATTACTAATGGCCTCGGGCTGCTCAACATATCGCAGCTGGTCATCGACTGTAATCTCAGATAACGGCACGTACTGATCATCCTTGGCCAGACACTTCCGGAGATGACTCACGTGAAAGGTATCGTGCATGCTGGCTAACTCTTGAGGCAATCGCAGTCGATAGGCCTGATCCCTGACTCTGTCAATGATCTCAAACGGCCCGATATATCGCGGACTCAGCTTACCACGATGTCCGAACCAAATGACCCCTTTCCACGGCGACACTTTCAACAGATTCTGATCTCCAACAGGGAATTCTAACTCTGTCAGACGGCGATCGGCGTAGCTCTCTGGCGACCCTCATATGCTCCCGAATCACAGCCACCTTATCACTAGTCTCCTGCAGTAGCTCCGATCCGCTAATAGGTCTCTCACCGACCTCGCCCCAACACACAGGGGTTAGGCACTTGCGCCCATAAAGTGCCTCAAACGGAGCCATCTTAATCGTGGCGTGATAGCTATAATTATAGGAGAACTCGACCAACGGCAAATGCACGTCCCAGTTACCACTGAAATCAAAAGCACATGCTCGCAACATATCCTTGAGGGTTTGATTAGTGCGCTCGGTCTGCCCGTCTGTCTGCGGTCTGTATGTCGTGCTCAGCTGAACCCTGGTGCCCAATTCCCGCTAGAAGTTCTGCCAGAATCGAGACGTAAATCGCATATCCCTGTCCGAAGTAATCGACCTCGAAATCCCATGACGTGATGCCACCTCATTAATATAGAGTCTCGCTAACTGATCCATGGTGATAGTACCCCGGACGGCTAAGAAGTGCGCACTCTTCGTTAGTCGATCCACTATGACCCAGATCATGTCGTTCCCGCGGATCGTGCGTGGAAGTCTCACTATGGAATCCATTGTAATGTGGTAATACTTCCACTCGGGTATCTCTAACGGCTGTAGATGACCGTGCGGCTTCTTATGCTCGGCCTTGACCCTCAGACAGGTCATACACTGCTCTACATATCGGCCCACATCCCTTTCCATTCCCGACCACCAATAGAAGTCACGATACATTTTGGTACTCCCTGGATGCACGGACAGCCTCGATCGGTGCGACTCATCAAGAATCAACTGCCGCAGATTCCCAACCCTCGGGACCCAGACCCTATCATGAAACGTATACAAGCCTCGATCGTCCCTGATTAACGTCTCGAGCTGCCCAGTCAGACGTTCCCGCTTCTCATTATCCCCTAAAAGGCCATCCTGCTGCGCTAATCTCAGACTGTCCGTCAATGTCGAGGTAATCTCAAGCCTCGAAGCCCTGGAAATCACAGTCTGGTCGCATGTCGTACTGCTCAGCGCGTCCGCTACCACATTAGCTCGACCCGGGTGGTACTGAATCTCGCAATCGTAGTCCTTCAACAACTCCAGACTACGCCGCTGCCGCATGTTCAACTCTTTCTGGCTTAATAGATACTAAGGCTCTTATGATTTGTATACACAATAAATCGAGACCCACACAGATAATGACGCAAAATCTCCTAAGCAAACACAATGGCGTCTAACTCCAGATCATGCACAGTATGGTTCTCCTCATAAGTCCTCAGCTGGCGTGAAGCATAGGCGATCACCTTCCCCCGCTGCATCAAAACACAGCCCAATCCCGACCCTGAAGCATCACAATACACTATGAAGTCATCGGTACCCTCCGGTAAGGCCAACACTAGAGCCTGACACAATCGGGTCTTCAATTCTCTAAACGCACGCTCCTCATTCTCGGACCACTCAAATGGTACGGACTGTCGTGTCAATCTCGTCAACGGCAAGGCAATCCTCGAAAAGTCCTTGATAAAGCGCATGTAGTGCCCGACAAGACCCAGAAAACTAAAAAAATCTTTGGCACTGGCTTCGGTGGCTCCCAACTCATCACTGCCTCAATATTGGATGGATCAACTTTGATGCCGTCTGCACCGACCACATGCCCCAGAAACTGCACTTCCCGTAACCAAAACTCACATTTGGAAAATTTTGCATATAATTTCTCCCTGCGCAGCACAGTCAGAATCTCTCGGAGGTGTTGCCTGTGGTCCCCGCTCCTCGAGTAAATTAGGATGTCATCGATGAACACGATCACGAATCTATCCAACATAGCTCTACACACCCTGTTCATCAAATCCATGAAAGCAGCGGGTGCGTTAGACAATCCGAATGGCATCACAAGGAACTCGTAATGCCCATAACGAGTCTGGAACGCTGTCTTCGGCACATCCTCATTCCTAACTCTCAACTGATGTTACGTAGATCGTAAGTCTATCTTGGAGAAGAAGCTCGATCCCTAGAGCTGATTAAACAAGTCATCGATTCGTGGAAGCGGATAGCGATTCTTCACGGTAACTTTATTCAACTCCCTATAGTCGATACACATCCGCATGTTGCCGTCCTTCTTTTTCACAAACAACACCGATGCTCCCCACGGTGACGAGCTAGAACAGATAAATCCATGATCTAACAGCTCCTGCAGCTGAGACATCAGCTCTCGCATCTCTGTCGGTGCCAGCCTATAAGGCGTCTTAGCAATCGGAACCGCCCCAGGAACAAGATCTATGCGAAACTCCACTTGGCGATCTGGCGGTAACCCAGGCAACTCCTCTAGGAATACCTCGGGGAACTCATGGATGACATGAATATCCTCTAAGGTCTTCTTTTCCTTCCGCGCGTCAACCACATAAGCTAGGAAGGTCTCGCACCCCTTGGACACATATCTCTGAGCCCGGGCCATAGACACAATTCCCATCTCGCCCTTACGACACTCCCCGTACACCGTGACACTCTCACTGTCAGAAATGGGTATGCGAATAATCTTCTTAGCACACAGAATGTCAGCCCGTCTGGCAGTCAACCAGTCCATACCCACAATCACGTCAAAACTGCTGATCTCAATCGGCAGCAAGTCAATCAAAAACTGATGGGAGTCAATCTCTAACGCACAATCCCGATACACTCTACTCACTAACATAGTACTCCCATCAACCCTCTCAACAACCAAAGAAACAGATAGGGGAGAAGAAGATACAGTAAAATACGCACAAAAGGTAACAGATACGTAGGAGCGATCCGCCCCGGAATCAAACAAAACACGGGCTCAAAGTCCGTTCAGAATATACGTACCCAAAATGACATCTGTGGCATCCCGTGCCTCCTCTGCTGTCGCCTGAAATACCCGTCCTCGGCCCCTCAGAACTGAATCACGGCGACTAGAAGATGCTGGCTCGGCCCTGGCCCCACTCGAACTGGCCCCCTGAACTGCCGGTCCCGGCTCCAGACAGTCTCGAACTCTGTATCCCGGCCTCCCACATCGAAAGCACAAAGGCTCGGGAACAGTACATGCAGCGGCATCATGCCCCCGCTGACAGCATCGATGACAACGAGGCAGATCTAACGAACACTGCCTAGAATGGCGCCTGTGACACTTCGGGCACTCCCAATCCCCGTATGAACTCTCAACCCGACTACCTGATACTTGGGATCCTTCTCCCACACTACTCTAACTCTGAGCCCCCGACCCCTGACTCTGACCCTGCATCCTCGATCTGCGGTCTCTACCTCTATCTTGGTCACGCCTCTATCCAGACCCTTGCCTCGAACCCTGTCCCGAAAAGTGCCACTGATCTGGACGCTGATCACTAGGAGCGTCCCCGGAGGACCTCCAAACACTCGATGGCTGCTCGGATGTCCCGGTGCGCTGTCTCTGGGAAGAGGGATGCTCCCTCTGCTTAAAAATCTTCCGCTCCCTTATGCGGGCCATCTCAAGAGCTCTGGAAAAAGTAGGGGTGTCATGGAACCCCATGAACTCTCGGATATCTGATCAAAGACCATCGATAAAAGCATCAGCCTTTCGGCTCTCTGTGTCGACATGCTGAGGCGCGAACTGTGAATACTCGTTAAACCGGTCGACATACTGCTGAACAGTCATACTACCCTGCTGCAAGTGCAAGAATCGACGCTCCATCTCTCTGCGCTCATCCCGAGGAATATACTAGAGCTCAAACACAGCTCAAAACTGCTCCCAAGTCATAGCGTACGGAGCGGACTGTGTCATCGAAGACTCGATCGATTTCCACCACTGAGACGCCCCTCCTCGTAACTGATAAGCCGCGTAACCAACCATGTCCTTGTGATCCACATGGGCTACCCGGAAGGTAGCCTCGATCTCTCGCTCCCAGGCAATAGTTGCCCCCGGCTCACCGTCACCTCTGAACTACGGTGGGGCCCTTGTCATGAAGTCCCTGAAGGACCCGCCCCACTGAGAAGATGAAGAAGCAGCATCCCTTGACTCAGTCCTAGTAGGATGGACAATCGGTCCCACGCCCTGACCCTGCTCTTGATCCCACTACTGTCTATAAAACTCTGATAACATCTCCATCAGCTTTGATTTGTGAATATACTCGTCACCAACCGGCTTACCCGTGCCGGATCCCTCTCCCTGATCTGCCATAATGATCTGCACAAAGCGAAACAGTTAAGTACAAGAGATAAATCACCCAGCGTTATACAATAAGCTAGGTCAGTCAATCCACTAATATAAATCGCAAAATGATCCCTCATGGATTGGAACAAGGTTTAAGTCAAGTTTCAAACCGTAAGCCCTGATACCATCATGTAACACCCCTCCCGATCACAGAAATGTCACGTCAACACAATATCATAAGTGGCAATATCGCAGGTAATCTATGATACACGTGTCATAGGATAATGTAGGTTGTGGATAGTTTAAAACTTTACACAAAAGGTTTACAACATAAGATTACCATCCAGTACATTCGCAAACCCAGATTAAACTAACATAACATCCCTGATTATCAGATATACATACTAATACGATATCCCAAACACTATCACATGCATTTCTAACATTTCACAAAACAGATATCATGTCTTCAAATCAACCACTGCTCTATCTCGGGGGCTGCTGCTGAGATCCCTTCTGATTCCCTGAATATGTTAGACTCGAAGACGTGAGCTATAAAACCCGTTAGAACGCGAGGATTAGACACTGCACATAAACACATAGCACATAGCACACACAGTCCATGTCCCTGTTTCCCAACACGCATCTCAGGTATAGCTACACAAGTATGAGATCTGGACACTAGCACCACCCCAGTGGGGACCCTTCCCTGGCTAACACACCGCACACAGCAGTGACTAGCAATAACCATGTTGCATAGGAGCGACCCGGCTACAGGCCCTACCGTATATATACGCCCCGAGGACTGTTAAGGACAGTCAACCCGCACGATCCCTTATCGCGTCTCACTGTCCGTATGGAACTCATCATGGACCCCTGGAATGGATCTCACATCTCATACACAACACAAATAACAAGGGTAGAAATATACCTGAGGTTAGCGTACCTGTCTCATATAGAACACGCACAAATATAGCTACACAACTTAAAGCACAAAAGACGGCGCGCGTTTAGAAAATAACTCGAGTACTCACTTGACTGGTTCCCGGAACTTTGGCCTCCCTGATCACACCAGGCTCGCTGTCCACTCGTCCCTGTAACACACGGAGCCCAACTATTAATCTCAATCCCAATTAAGTATATCACGGAATCACAATAACCCGTAACCGACCCAGACCCCACACGATACTTTAACCGAGCCGGACTCGACAATCAATCCCAATCGAACCCCGAAACCCAAACAAAGTCCGACCCGAAATCCCAACGAAAACTGACTCAAAACTTAGCCCAACCATCCCTATGAGACCTAACCCGAAAACCCGAGCAAAACCCGGCTCAACCGCCGGTCGCACCGCCCCCAGCCCTAGTTGTGTCGCGGTCCCCCTGATGGTCGCGCCGCGACCGCGCGACTGCAGTCATCCATGTTCTTCAATTTTCAGGTCTGCCCAGGAGGTTTCAATCCCTCCCAACTCGTTTCCAGCTCCAAATAAACACTTAAAACCAGTACATACTTACCCTCTATGACCCTTAAGCCATTTGTACAACTTCCAAAATATACATCACAAAATTTAGGAACCCAATTCATGAACTCTTACCTTTGCACCTTAGAGCTTCAAGACAAGATGATGGTGAAGATGAAGTTAAGATTCCTGCAACCAATTTCTGAACTAGGAGTTGTTCTTGCTGCGAGTCTCTCACAACACACGCACATACACTTTTTAGGGTTCTTCTAAAATGAACAAGAAAGAAAAGAAAGGCACGCACATATACTTCTCTATTTTAGGCGGTCCCAAGCCCATTAACCCGAACCCGATATCACTTTTTCAATATTAATACTCATTCAACCCATATAATCCTGTGATCCCAAATATATAATTTATCCGCTAAAATTATAACCCGGAGACACGTAATTACGATCCCGACACGTATCAATCCACGAAACGGGATATAATTGGACCAACCGAATATTATTAAATTATTTATCCACTAAAATAATTACACGTACCAGGTCGAAAAGACGGATGTTACATCATAACAATTTATTTTTATTTTTCTTCCGATCATTACAGGTAAACGATTACTTATAAAACGTATCAATTTTAAATGATATGTAATTAATATAATTTAGCAAAATTATTATTGTCATAAAATAGCCCAATGAAATATAATTGCATTCCCTTATACAAAAATGATACTTTTATGATGTTCAAAATTTAACCAAACTATATTAAAGTCATTTAAAAAATCATATAGAAAAATATATAGTTTCTATAACAATGAAAACTTAAAAAATAAATTGATAATTTGTATAATATAAAGTATGTTGCTATAATTGTAAAAAATTAAAAAAATAGATTGCTATAATCGATAAAATATGGGAGCTTTAATTATCTAAAAAAAACTCTTCTAAAATTAAAATCTTTCATTTGTTTGAATAATGGAATTGGAGGTTTTATTAAAAAATTTATTTGTTACACAAAAGCTACTAAAAGTAGTTTCAAAACCTTTAAAGCATTTGGTTAGACTAAATTAATTTTTTACGTACGTAATAATTATAAACTGTACGGACCCTTATTTAATATTGATGTCATTTTATGTCTTTTAAGCTTATACATCGCAACTACAATTACTTTTACCAAACATATACAAAACTAAAAGTTTCACCTTGCACTTAAGTAACCAAAAGCTTCAACTCACAACTTCAACTTGAAGCTACGCAACTAGTTTTTGTCAAACATGTTCATAGATTCTTTAATGGATTATTGGTTTGTTAGTCTTTTTATTCCATTGCAACTTTAATGTTGAACGTTGGCATGTTTATGATGATGATGTCTTGGTATAATTGATAGTGCGAGGATACATCATAGAACATTCATTGAAAAAGAGATAGACAGGTGTTGCTTCTTATCAAAATTTAACAAACATTGATATTGCTTTTTCTTAGAACTATATTAGGTTTGATCTACAGGACCACTTTTGAGCTATGTCCCACACAACGTTTCTAAACGTTACACATAATATCACAAACCCCACTTATTGATTGATTTGTCTACGAGTCTATCGCAAGTTAAGTTTCCAATCAAGAGACTTGGGTTTACTTGTAGCTTTGTCTCTACTTCTGCTTTCGTGTTTGTTGCGTATTATGATGTTTTACTTACAAAAGACAAGTTTTCTCATGTGGGTATGTTCGTTTATTATTTTCTTTTAAATTATTACCATTTTAGGTTCGACAATGGAAAAACACACAATCAACTTCACAATGAGTGAGTTGCCTCGAAGTTCTTTTGATGTGAGATTAGATTTGGTGCATCTAGCTCGAGCAAATTTGAGCTTCACAAGTCTCGACAAGGTGTCTCAAATCGACCAGCACTATTTTGTATATAAGGAAAACAAAACTAAAATTTACTCATGAACATTCTTTTAGAGAAATTATTATGTGAAAATTATGCCGTGTGGGAACTTTTAATGTGATTATAAGAAACTGATGATCCTTACCGTTATATAAATTCTAATCCTTATTAACTTAACTAATTTTCTAATTGTGAATATTTTTTTCTTAAACTATAATCGTAAAATCTGTATCATCATTTGTATATTTTTTTTTTCATATATTTCAATTATATTTTAACAAGTTTCAAATATAAACAATTATTTAAACAAAATTTATACATTTACTAAAACATGATGAAAATTACGGAGTTTTTTGTAAATAAAATAATTAGAGTGAAAAATTTTATTTACCAAAACGTACTTATGCTTTTCAATTTATTTATTAAATGATGGTGTTTTCCAAAAAAAAAAAAAAAAGGTTATAAAATGAAGACAAATCTTATTTGTTTGATACATATTATGTTTAAGAATACTTTTATGGTTTTATAAGAAAAATAAATCACCTTAGGTTTTTTAAATACAAATCATAAAGATATGTCCACGTAAGTATTGAACATGGTTAGTATGGTCTTTCAGGTAACCCAAGTACTTAATTGAAACCATTTTAAAAGTTTGACTATTAATGTGCACAAAAAAAAATACAAAACATAAATATGTACAAACTTAAAAGTACATAACGTCTTGTGTCATATTTCTTGAAAAAATATCCACGTAAGCATGGTAACATGTTGGTGCCGGTTTTCAGGTCACCCAACTACCTAGTTGAAATATTTTTAAAAGTTTGACTACAAAACCTGCACAAAAAAATACACTACATAAATGTGTATAAACTCAAAAGTACATTGTTGTTCGGTGCTACTTTTTGTTTGTTAAACTAAGAAGTGATATACAAACTTATTGTTCTTTTGAAAAAATAAACATGATCCTAAAATATATAACTTTTAACATACTTAAAAGGACAAATGACCAAAAATAGTAACAACGTTTGTCATCTTTATCATTAATAGTAACATTATTTATTTTTAGCATTAATAACATTACCTCTTGTATTTTTTATAACTTATAGTAACAACATTTTATTTTCCATCAATATTAATACCTGGTGACATGCAAACCTGTTTAGTAGGTTACCATAATTTTTCAGTTATGAAAAATATTAAAATCTTTTCATATTTTTATCACTAACGGTAAAATATCAAATTAAAATCAATTTATTTTTATTGTTCTTCTAAAAATTCATAAATACTAAAATAAACCTAATTTAACTTTAAAAATTTATTGTGAACTTTTATAATAAAATTTTAGTTTTTAATGTGCTATTATTATTTATTATTAAAAGTTTATTTAATTATATTATTACTATGGTTTGTCATTAGTTTTTTAATTTTATTAAATTTATTTAATTACATTTTTTTCTTCACCTTATAATTTATTAAATTTAATTTACTTATATGGTTATATATATATATATATATATATATATATATATATATATATATATATATATATATATATATATATATATATATATATATATATATATATATATATATATATATATATATATATATATATATGATTAAGTATTTATAATTATAATATGAAAAAAAAAACTACGACTCATTTCAATTTTCAGTTTTTTCAAATGAAAAGAACTACGAACAATACTGTTCTTTAGTTTTTCTGCACAAAAACAAATATAAACTTTTTCAGTTTTTTAGTTTTTTCAATCTAAATGGGTCGTAGTTCTTTTATTTAAAAGAACTAAAAAATCAAAATGAGTTAATATATTTTTCATTCGGAAAAACTATAAACCGAAATAATTCATATTTTTTTCGTTCTTAAAAACAAAAAAAATGTTAGTGTTCCAATTATGTTGTTAGAAAAAACTAAAAACCGGAATGTTTATAGTTGTTACGCACAAAAAGATCTCAGTCAAACCTGTTATACATCTTAGGGGGAGATTATTAATCGAACCTGTTTGGTGCACTTGAGGGTATAATTTAAGGTCATGTTAATGCCTTACTGAAACCTGAAAAGTGATTTGCAATATAAGTCAAAGTTGCTTACCCTGTTGCATTTGTTGCAACTAAGGCATATTGTCCAAGCTGTATATTCTATTGAACAGGCTGGACATAAATTGTCTACGCTGCTCATGTCTGTTGAGTAGCTTGGACCAAAACTAAGTGTTCTGTTGTTTGTGAACGAAACCTGTTCTTTGTGAACAGGTTATACACCTTATGGAATTTGTTTCCATGTCATCATGTATTGTCTTGGACAAAAAGATCAGTTTGCAAGTCGAAGACAAAGTGGAAAATCAGAAGCTGATTACACTGTCCAAGCTATTCTAATACATGAAGACAAAGTGGATATTTGAAATGGGTGACATACGAGTTCTTATATCAAAATGGCTTTACAAGAAGAGGAAAGGATTAAAGTTGACATTCCTCTTTAAGGTAAAGCATTCTGCAACAGAGACAAAAAGGAAAAGACAAAGATTCTGCAATATAGGTACAAATGTTGTTTTGTCAGAACGTGCAGAAAATCAGTTTTGTCTTTTTGGAAAGGCACTCCACTATCTCTGCATCCAATGAGGACGGTTCACCAGTATTCTCTGAGAGAGTATAAAAGGTAGCTTCTAAGGAATGTGAGATAACCAAGAGTGAGATATTCAGAACGTGCAAAGAAGTGCGTTTTCATGCATGCGAAGTTTGCTTAGAATAAAACAGTTGAGTGTGCCCAAGCTGTCTGTCTATCATGTAAAATCAGTGAATCCATCTTAGTGAGTGAATTCATTGTATCTAGTCTGAGTGTATCTTAGATTAGTAGTCTATTCGTTGTTTGTGTCATCTCAGCTTGAACCATTTCGCAATTCAAGCTTGTTTGTAATTAACACTTGTTGATATATACATACAAAAATTGAGAAAGTGTGTTGAAATTTTAAATAGATGTGTTCACCCCCCCTCTACAGCTTACAGCAACATACTAGGGAAACCTGTTGGGACCTACAACTGGTTTCAGAGCAGTTCGGAGTGTGTGTTAACTCTAGATCTCTCATTACTCCTTATATCCCACCATGGACAACAGTGTTGCCAGCTCTCTCTCTTACTATTACAATGGGTCAATGGCAAAATCTCCCAAGTTCAATCATCAGAACTTCTCTGGCTGGAAGTGCAGAATGATGCTCTATTTAGAGAATCTGGATGTACAACTACCAGAGATAGTGATGGAAGGTCCTTATGTGCCAACTTCTGCCACTACTATAGCTCCTGCTGCTGAAGGAGCTGTTCCTGAAGTCAAGACTATTGAAAAGGCTAAAGCTCAATGTTCTGATGAAGACAAAAGGCTAGTTGCTCTAGATGCAAAGGCCAGGAACAACCTTGTCATTTCTCTACCTGATGATGTGTTCAAACAGGTTGAGAAAATGAAGACTGCAAAGGAAATGTGGGATACTTTGTGTACCGTCTATGATGGTCCCACTATCACACTGGATAGCAGGATCAACAATCTTATTAGACAGTATGAACTCTTCTTGGCAAAGCCAAAGGAGACTCTCACTGAAACATACACCAGGTTCACTGCCTTGATAAATGATCTCAAAGTTGTTGAGATCACTAAAGACAGCTTAACTTGGTGAACAGGTTTCTGGACATACTGCCTGAGGGACGAAATTACTTCTCTACTATCCTCAGAAACTCAGGCACCATCAGAGGCATGGATCTTGAGTAAGGTCACCTCTAGTACGGATCTGATCTTGACGTGACACCTTCCAATAAGTGCGGAATCCTCGTTAGCGGTTTAACGGATCGATCACACACGTAAACCAGGAGACGAACACAATGATAGCTGATACGACGAACGGCCCAACACGTGTATCTCTCCGAAATGACTCTCTGAAATCTCACAAGTTCGTATGTGCACTATACGAGCTCTGGATGTTAATTTCTACAAAAGTCTTTTAATCAAACGGATTAACTCTTAATTATAGAGGTTAAGTTCGAACTTAGCTTAGACAAGTTCATTTAGGCCTAAGCTCACGAACTTGTCGACTACTTATTCGAACTTAGCTTGATTAAGTTCAAACCCTAGCCTTGAACTTATTCTTGAACTTATCTTTGAACTTGTTCTTGAATGTTTGAAATTATCTTTGAACTTATGTTTGAACTTATCTTTGAACTTAAGTAAACATCAAACACAAACATGATCAAACATATATAATTTGTAATTTCAAAGCCTGATCTATTACAAAAGACTATTTATACTTAGACTGCTGTCGTCACACAGGGTGCACTAACAGACTCCCCCTTGAGGATAGCTTTTAATAAGATATTCAATTAATCTATAGAACTAGGCTTATTCAAAATGCTACCAACATACAATCCCTGTTCTACACAAACCTTTACAACTTTCTGGTACATCTTGCCTTCTGATCTCCAACCTTCATGAAAGTAGATTGGTTGCTCATGAAGTTTCAGCAAGTCGCCGTGAGAAAGATTTACGAGGTGCAGAGGGTCATACACTTTCCAAATAACTCTATTGTCTTGATCTTCCATAACTGCATCGGCTGTTTCATTATCAACGAACCACCACTTCATATTCGTCAGAACATCCTGTGACATTGGCTTCAATGGAACCCTCTTTAGGCATCAAACTGGTTTGTAAAACATCTTCATCCAGGGCTTTCCGGTCAATGGATCTATTCTTGACTCATCCATGACTCTCTTTCCTTCCCTTGGCTTAATTCTATCAAACCTTCCAGACGGACCTTCTTTTCTGATAATTCTGGCTATCACTTCTGCATACTGGTCGTCTCCTAGGTTGATCAGATTCTTCCATGCCAGTTCCTTCACTTCACATTTAGGTAGTGTATTGAAGACTTTACGTTTTCTCTTCAGATACTGGAGCCCATCTCTTCTTTTAAGCACGAAAAGCTGTAATTCTCTGTCAAAAAACCATCTAAGAATGCCTCCAGATAGTTTTCCTGGGCTTGGCAATCACATTTTCTCTTTCACAACTAACTCAGTCTTCTTCTCCTCTTTCTTAAACCAAAGTCATCTCTTTTCTTCATTGGTTAGCTCCTTATCAGTTTCTTGAGTTGCATCATCATCCGATTCATCATTTATCGTCGACTTCAGAACGTCTAGATCTATTGGATTCTAGTCTATATTTATGTATTGCTCTGTGACTGTTTGACCCTGGATGACGATCTCATCAGCTTCGTCTTCTTCATCTGCTAACCCTTCATCATCTGGGCTCCAATCCGGAACATTTTCCTCCTTCTTCAACCCCAGGATGTGATGAGTCGACATCGAGGTGCCAAACGACTCCGTCGATAAGAGCTCTTGGGAGTCATCAGCCTGTTATCCCCGGCGTGGACAAACTCTCCTTCTTCGAGTTCCTCCAGATCATCTTCAAAATCAAAATTCATCTCATCATCATCATCAATATCGGCCAAGGCTCCAATCATTTCTTGTTCGACTAATTATGATGCTTCGGGAGCCTTGCCTTTATCCTGATCTGCCCCTGAGCTAGATGTTCCAGGCTCCCCCTGAATCTCAGCTTGCTGAGCAGTCTCACGTGGAAGATCTGCTGCTCACTGTTCCGTTGCATCTATGGGTCACCTTCTTCATCGTCATCTCTTCTCTGAACTCCCCTTTGCTCATCTCCTTTGCAACTGTTCTCCCCCTGAGCTTGTAGATCTTTCATTATTTGCTCAACCAGGGTCTGCAGATTCAGAATTTGAGACCGCTGAGCTGACATTGCTTCTTGTTGAGCAGCAACTTTTGTTTGCAATTGAGAATTTTTCTGTTCCAGTCTTGAGTTATGCTACTGCAACTCGTTTACGGTTTGTGATAGCTGGAATATTTGAACTGCCTGGAAGTCTACTTTGCTTTTCAACTCTGTGAATCGCTGGTTGTCAGAAAATGTAGTGGGAGTGGATGGAGTCGAAGTGGATGTGGATGGAGCGTTGGTAGCGGCAGATGGAACGACAGTTGAAGTAGACGGAGCTCCCTGACCCATGCGTTGTCACTTTGCTCTTTCTTGAGTAGAAATCGCTGCTTCCTCTTCCAAGATAAAATCCGCATCTCCTTCATCTTCATCACGGAGTGTCGGACGTGTCATCTTTCTTCGGCTCACAACAACTCTAGAGCCATATCTTCCAAAAGAAATGGCTGGATTACCAGTTTCCGTTTCCTCCTCTTCTTAATTAGATTCGGAGTCAGATTCAGACGATGTTTCGACTTGACCTTCCTCTTCTTCAGGACTCGCTGTGCCTTCAGTTTCGGCTGTTTTGCTATGTTCTCTTGTGCTGCAGCTCCTTGCTCAAATATTTCCAGCAAGATCTGTTCCCTCTGATCGGGCTGTGGTGCCGATGTTGATGGACCAGTTGCGTCTGCAGTAGATCTTGAACTTGGAATAGATGTACCAACCGGAGCTCGCCTAGCCAGCTCTTGTTGTGGTGGAGGTTGTTGTTGGTGAGGTTGTTGTTGAGGTGCATCACCTATCCAGTCATCCCCTTCAGGAGCAATGAAATATGGATCTATAACAGCGCCAAAAAGAGGAGACACATGTGGCCTTACTTGCTCAGCCCTTCGCGCATTGTGAGACTGGCAGTCGGCAAATATTCTCTTATCTATGATTGCCACTCCAGTTTGTTCTGGCAGGAAATGGTGGATGATCATCATGATGAAGCGCGGATTCATAAGAAATCTTTCTCGGGAGGGAGCAGAGATTTGATGTAAAAACTCCCCAAAGAACATCTCTGAAAAGCTGAATTGTTTGTTGTAGATGAGTGAGATCATTGTTGGCTGCAGCTTGGACACCATTGTATCGAAACCCGCCTTCTTAGAAGCAAAACACACCATGATCACATGGACCAGATATCTCCACTGGCCAATGAGGCCGCTTTTAACGTACGACGCTTTAGTTATGTATTGAGCATAACCCATTTTTGAGAAAGGCCGCTTGCCTTATTGGAGCTGGAAAATCTATCGGTCCAGCTTCTTGCTCGATCGTTCCTACTTGCAGAATTGCTCGGAGATGATCAGCAGAATAAGCAATTGGACGACCACCTACTCGCATGCGCAGAACCGTAGGTGTAAAGGTGCAATCGACTTGCAGATGTTGCCAAAACAGTCGAACGTATGGAAGGATTATTGGTTGATTGTGTGTCAGAGCGTATGCTACTATTGATTGGGACAAGAACTCAATCATTTGCCTGTACGGCTGAGCCTCCGGAAGCTAAAGGTCCACATCCATCACCATGTTATATTTTATCGTTATAACCTACCCTCCCCAACTTAGACTTTTGTGACGTCCTCGTCACATCAAAACTAATTTATCGGTTAAGATTATAGAAAGATCGATCGGTACATATTCCTTATCCATAATAATTAAAATTAAACAAACAAATAATTAAACAAACAAAATTTAACTTTTATAATTCAACTTAAATAAACATCACACTTTAAAATAAAAATCAAATACTATTACAATCCAAATAAACGTTACTAATCAAACCAAACAAAATAAATCACCACATCAGAAATAATTCAAACCATACTTAATGTTTTAGCACGCGTAATTAAAATAAATATTCAAATAATTATAAAATCGTCATTCGGCCTGAGGTGTAACAATCTCTTCCAACTCTCCGACAGCGATCTGAAGATTGGTGAGCCAGTCTGAGTGCGTGTTAAACAGTTGATCATTCTTCTCTTGATTTTCCTGAAGCATTTGGATATCCTTAATCAAGATGTTGTTCGCGTTTACTAAATCTCCAACTGTCTCTTACAACTTGTGCACTTGATCCCAAACGAGATCAACGGTCTCGACCCTCTTCCATGCCTCTGATAATCTTCATCAACTTCCATTCGGGCTTTTCCTTTGTTATTCTGTCTTTCAGGTATAGGTTCTGGGGCTTTGAAAGGGATTTGGGTCACTTTTGCAGACTTTGGACAACGAATTTGGAAACCTCTCTCGGTACGTTTAAAAACAAGCCACCATCGTAAACCTTGTAAACCATAACGTATTTGGGTTAAGGATTTGTATGGGCAAATCCTCAGACACAGCCGTTTCTATAACGAATAATTCGATTAACATCCTACAATGAGGGTAACTCATCCCTTGGCCTAAGACATGGCATTCCCACAAATTTTGCATAATAATGTACCCTAAGGAGATGGTCGGGTGTCCAGTCATTAATGCGTGCACTATCAGAATTTGTTGTGGTTTCACATATGTGGTGTATTGATGACGTGCAAGTATGTTAAAGATAACAAACTTCCACATAACTTTGGCTAACGGGCATAAATTACCTCTATTGAAGGCAGTATAGGTCTGGGCAGTTCTAAATGAAATACCAAAAATGGTTGCTATCATTTGATCCCATTGATTAGTCCATTTGTTAACTGTACGCATTCTATCCCTCTAGGTATTAGACAATGTCTAGAACTCCATAGGCCGAGGTGTTTCGGTGTCAATTAAGAATTCTTCATATAATTTTTCTCTAGAGATTAACACCTCTTTGTTTCCTTCCCTTCCCACTATTTCAAAATCATGTTCCTCAGACTTCTCAATCCTACGCATTGTGGCGAACTACTGTTGGACTAAACTAGTATGAATATACGAAAGTTCCCATTGGCTTTAGCCCATCCTAGCCTCTTAAAACACTCTAATACTTCAAACTTATCAAAGTCACACTCCTTTAGGGTACGCTCTATGAGAAACCTAGGGGGTTTACCATTGTTAGTGTTTGGTGGAATTTCAGGGAACTCCACATTGAGTGGTTTTTTGAAACGAACATCCCTAGGGTCGTGGGTTCTCATCCTAGGTTTTTGGGAAATTCCAGGACGGTTACCGTTTGAATGAAACTAGGTTGACATCTAAAAATAATGCAAAAACAAAGGATTAAAAATGTGGGGTTTTTACGTGAATGATGCATGATTATTTTAAACACCCTTTTTCAATAATAATTAAACTAATCCTAAGTTTCACCAACAATGTGAGCCCAATCTAACTCTATCAAGTGCATAAACTTTAATCATAAATAATCAATAAAAATGTAACCTTTTACGAAAAAAAGTTTATAAATTATAATAAATACGAAAAAATGCATAATTTTTACAAAAGTTTTGCAAAAATAATTTTATATTAATTAGATGAATATTTGAAAATTATTAATAACTCTTTTTTCTATAAAAACCACATAACTCCGAAGAACTCAACCCATGCATGCATGATGAAACTTAATGAAACTAGGGTAGAATGAAGTTCAATGGATCACAGGGAGTATACCTTGCTAACCTTTGAGATAAACAAGCGTTGGATCGAAGAATTGACGTAGAAAAGACGAATTTTTGATGTTTTTGGGCTTAAAAAATCGAAATCGCCACTTTCAGGAACATCGCCACTTTCAGGAACTGGAATTAGGGTTCTGGAATTATGGGGATGATCATTACAATTTTTATTCAATTTTGAGCCCGTCGGGCCGCAGGCCAAGCGCAGGCCTGCGCCCCCCTGCGCCCGGGCCTCTGGATTCGCTATCTGGGCTGTGCACTTGTCTTGGAACCCTAATTCTTTAATTTTTTAATTTTTACGGGTATTCTCCCCAACTTACACTCCTATTATCAGGTTAAAATAATTCTGCTACGTGCTTAAAAGTTTTTCTTTTCTGATGCGGGGTCTTATTATTTAATTTAAATCCTAATTTCTAAACGCAACCAAGTTCAGGTGGATGAATCCTCCCCAACTTAATTGGGTACACACAAGTAACACAAATAAGCAAATAAACACACTTAAAAAAAAATTAAATTCAGATAATTAAAATACTCTGGGTTACCTCCTAGAAAGCGCTAAGTTTTACGTCTTCAGCCAGACGTACTTCTCCTAAACCTAATAATTAACCTTAGGATCTTGTAACCTGATGAGTTCAGATAGTAACATATTATTGGTGGCTCATTGAACATATAATTTAAGTCTATGTCCGTTTACTTTAAATGGCTCACCACCTTTCAGGTGTATTTCTGTCGCACCGTGTGGGTAGGTATTCATTACAATATATGGACCTGTCCATTTACTTTTTAATTTACCGGGAAATAATCTAAGTCTTGCGTTACATAACCAAACTTTATTTCCGTTGGTAAATATTTTATTTTTAATCATTCTATCGTGGAAAACCTTAGTTGTCTCTTTATAAATTCTGGCGCTTTCGTTGACTTCTCTACGAATTTCTTCCAATTCATTTAATTGGAATTTTCTATCAACACCGGCATCATTTAAAATAAAATTAGTGTTTTTGATTGCCAATAGAGCTCGGTGTTCTAATTCCACTGGGAGATGGCCAATAGAGCTCGGTGTTCTAATTCCACTGGGAGATGGCAAAGCTTACCATACACAAGTCTATATGGGGACGACCCGATTGGTGTTTTATATGCGATCTGTATGCCCATAGAGCATCCACTAATTTTTGAGACCAATCTTTACGATCAGGTCTGACAGTTTTTTCATGGATTCTCTTGATCTCCCTATTAGAGATATCAACTTGTCCTCTTCTTTGTGGATGATAAGGCGTTGATATTCTATGGTTAACTCCATACTGTTTAAGGAGTTTAGAAAAATGCTGATTATTAAAATGTGACCCTCCGTCACTGATGATAGCCCTTGGAATACCGCGTCGTGCTAAAATATTTCTTTTAACAAATTTGCACACAACCCGATTATCATTAGTGCGTCTAGCTTCTGCTTCCACCCATTTGGAAACATAATCTACTGCAACTAAGATGTATTCATATCCAAATGATTTTGGGAATGGGTCCATAAAATCAATGCCCCATACATCAAATATTTTGACATTTAATATCGTCGTCATAGGCATTTCATCTCTTTTCGCGATGCCACCAGTTTTCTGGCACCTTGTGCACCCCTTAACAAAGTCGTAGGGATCCTTAAATATTGTGGGCCAGAAAAACCCACACTGCAATATCCGGTGGCCAGTTTTCTTTGCGCTGAAATGACCACCGCATGCATATGCATGGCAGTGTTTAAGAATATTTTCGTGTTCCGAGTTAGGGACACATCTTCTTAAAATTTGATCTACTCCTATTTTAAATAGATCAGGCTCATCCCGAATGTATTGCCTTGCTTGAGCATAGAAATATTTTCTCTGTTGTGAATTCCAGTGCTCTGGCAATCTTCCTGTTACGAAATAGTTAACTAGATTCGCAAACTATGGAATGTTAGATACATATAATAATTGTTCATCAGGGAAGGAGTCCTTGATTTGATCAGTTGAGCTTGTTGGGATTAATAGAAGCATTGATAAATGATCGACAACAACATTTTCTGTGCCTTTTTTATCTTTAATTTCTAAGTCAAACTCTTGCAATAGAAGGATCTACCGAATCAATCTAGGCTTGGCATCCTTCTTTGCCAATAAATGTCTTAAAGCATTGTGGTCAGAGTACACAATTACTTTTGCCCCCCAAATACAGGATCTGAATTTATCTAATTCAAACACTACAGCTAATAGCTCTTTTTCCGTAGTGGTGTAATTGATTTGTGCCTCATTAAAGGTTTTACTTGCATAGTAAATCACCACTGGGTTTTTCTCAAATCTTTGTCCTAAAACAGCACCAACTGCTTAATCACTCGCATCGCACATGATCTCAAATGGTTGAGACCAATCCGGAGATTGCAAAATAGGCGCCTCAGTTAGTTTTGATTTAAGCTTCTCAAATTCTTTCATACAAGCATCGTCAAAATTAAACTCGACATCTTTTGATAGAAGATTGCATAACGGCCATGAGATCTCACTGAAATCTTTAATGAATCGCCGATAAAATTAGCGTGGACTATGAATGATCTTATTCCTTTAACGTTGGTAGGGGGTGGAAGTGAGGAAATTAATTAAACTTTTGCTTTGTCTACCTCCATTCCTCTGTCGGACACAATGTGACCTAAGACTACCCCTTCCTTTACCATAAAATGGCTTTTCTCCCAACTTAACACTAAGTTGGTTTCAGTGCATCTCTTTAGGACTTTTTCTAAATGTCCCAGACAATCTTCAAATGTTTTATCAAATATGGAGAAATCATCCATAAATATTTCAAGAGAACCCACCCACCATATCTGAAAAGATAGTCATCATACATCGCTGAAATGTGGCGGGTGCATTACATAGTCTAAACGGCATCCTTCGGTAGGCAAAGGTGCCATAAGGACAAGTAAATGTGGTTTTCTCTTGATCCTCTGGATGGATTGGGATTTGATTGTAACCAGAATCTCCATCCAAGAAACAGTAAAACTTCTGTCCAGCTAATTTGTTCACTATTTGATCTATAAATGGTAGTGGAAAATGATCCTTAGAAGTAGCAGCATTGATTTTTCTGTAATCTATACAAACTCTCCACCCAGTTACCGGGCGAGTAGTTATCTTCTCTCCTTCTTCAGTATTAATGACTGTAATTCCCAATTTCTTGGGCACAGTTTGGGTTGGACTTACCCACTTACTATCAGATATAGGATATATAATTCCAACGTCCAACCATTTTAATACTTCTTTATTAACTACCTCTCTCAAATTAAGATTCAACCTCCTTTGTGCATCCCGAGCTGGTTTGGCTTCTGGATCAGTAATGATTCGGTGCATACACAAAGTGGGAGTGATTCCTTTTAAATCAGCTATCGTCCACCCTACTGCTTCTTTATATTTAACTAACACTTGCAGTAGAGCTTTTTCTTGCTCTTCAGTCAGATCTGATGAAATTATGACAAGCAACGTGTCATTCTGACCTAGGAAAGCATATTTCAAATGAGATGGCAGCTCCTTCAATTCTAGAATAGGTGGTTGCTCTATTGAAGGTTTGACTGACTTAGGTAAATCAGTAGGTAATATTTCAGTCCTATGGGTCCATAATGGCTGTTTTGACTCTAGTGTAGATTCCATGACTACTTCTAACTTATCACACTAGTATGATTTAATTTCGCTAGCTCATTTCAGCAAAAATAACTCAGTAGCATCTTTGGTGTTGATTAAGGAACTATGCTGCTACGCAAGTTCGTCCACCATGTCTATAAGATAACATTCTGAATCAATAGCAGAGACACTTGAAGCATTAAATACATTCAGTCTTAATTTCCTATTACCAAAGGCAATATCCACTTCTCTTGTCCTACAATTAATTTGTGCATTAATTGTGGCTAAGAAGGGTCTGCCTAGGATAATAGCCGGTTGATTATCTCCTGTTGAACTTTCGGTGTCCAATACTAAGAAGTCAACTGGATATTAAAAATCTTCAACTTTTACTATGACATCGGATAAAATACCACTTGGGCACTTGGTTGAATGATCTGCCAGTTGTAAGATAATCTCATTTTTGTCTATAACTGACCTAGATCATGTTTATCAAACAGGTTTCCAGGTAAAATATTAACACTAGCTCCAAGATCAAGCAGTGCCTTCTTAATCTGCACATTACCTATTGTCACTGGAATCAATGGTGATCCAGGATCTTTCAGCTTAGGAGGTATAGAACTGGAAACTACTGCACTCAACTGTTCAATTAGATTGATTTGCTTTGGAAGCGAGACCTTATACTTTCTTTTCTGAGTACAGAGATCTTTCAGAAATTTGGCATAAGATGGAACCTGTTGAATGGCCTTTATCAGAGGAATATTGATCTTTACTTGATTGAATAAATCACAGAGATCCTCTGGTTGTGGGCCTCTTTTGCCGTATGGAGAAGATTTTGGATTTTCTAAAGCAGCAGGATAAGGAGGAGGAATTGAAGTGTCCTGATTCTTATCCGACTACCCAACTTTGGGCGTTGGAATATCTACTTTAATTTTCTCTTTAAAAGAAACCTTCTTAGGAATCTCTTTCTTCTTTGGATCATCTTTCTCCTCATACACGACTTCAGTGTCGGTATCTTCTTCTGCCTCTTTCTCTTTAGGCATCTCTATTTTATTGTCTACTTCTCTTCCACTCCTTAATGTGGTTATCTTAGCTACTTCATTAACTTTGTTAATCTAATGTTTCTTATCTTTGTTACGATGTTGAGCGTGTGAAGGATTGGGAACAGTATTTCTAGGAAGTTTTCCCTCCTCACGCCTAGTTAGTGACTCAGCTATCTGTCCCATCTGGCAAATTAACATCTCCATGGTCTTAGTACTGATAGCTGATTGTTGTTTCATAAATTCAGCAAACTCTGCGAATTACGCAGAAGTCATATTTGATTCTACTTGGAATTGTGGTTGATCACGATGATTTGACTTATAATATCGCTCATCCTTAGCTGCTGAAGTTGGACCATATTGATATTCTTTCTTTGGTGGTTCATATGTCGGTTTGGATTGATGATTGGTAGGCTGATCATTTTTTCATCGAAAGTTTGGATGGTTTCTCCTTCCCAGATTGTATGTTTCCGAAAATGGATTATCCCTCTCTCTATGAGCTCTAAATCCGTAAACTTCATTAGCAAATTCCTCAGCGGATTGCACTTGAGGACATGCGTCAGAATGATGTGATGGATCTCCGCATGTAACACAATTAATTGATATGCTAGGGTTTGAAAAACCCTTCTTTAATTGATCCATTTTCTTTCCTAATTCTGAAATATCACTTTTAACCTCACGTTTCCAAGCATTATCTATGCCCATAACTTGAACACCTATACTATTTTCTGAACCAACTTGGACTTTAAGACCTTTGCCGAGTTGATTAAGCAACTCCCAAGCTTCATCGTCTTCTTTTCCTAGAAATGTGCCTCCAGTGGCAGCCATAATCGTATTACGACTTTCTTGACTCACACCATCAAAGAATGTTTTGATAAGCATCCATTTGGGTACGTCGTGGTGTGGACAAGCTCTCAGTAATTCGTTCATACGATCGAACGCTTCGTAGAATTGTTCGCCCGGTTTTTGTATAAATCTGGTAATTTCCTTACTTTTCTTGGTTGTCTTACTAATGGGGTAATATTCATTAAGGAATTCTCGTTTCATTTGATCCAATGTTGTAATGCTAATGGTTGGTAAGGATACGAACCAATTCTTTGCTTTCTCTTTTAACGAAAAAGGAAATAATCGATGTTTTAAACCGTCGGTGGTTATATCTAGAACATGGTTTGCTTTACAAATAGCTATGAACTCAGATAAATGTTCATAGGGTTCCTCACTAGGCATCCCTCGAAAGATCAGAAGAATTTGGAATAATTGAGGGTGAACTTCGGGTTCGTTCTCGTTTTCGGGATAACAAATTGGAGATGGGTCGGGCACATCACCTGGAGGGTAATGCGACTCAACTGTACGTCTCGGTTGATCACCCATTCTAGCAACTATGCGCTCGAGTTCTTCTTGATCACGATTTCGTGGAATAATCGGAGGGCTTTCTAAATTAGGAATCTATGAATCGGGAATTTCTAAATCAGGAATTTCTTCCTCTCGTGTGTTTAAATTCTCTGTGATTAATTGTTGATTTTGAATCTTGACACTCTTTCGGTTCGATCTCGCTACTTTTTCGATCTCAGGTTCGAATTGTAGTGGCAATCCTTTAGCCGATCGACGTGTGTGCATACACTAAATAAAATACTACTAAAGATTAAAAACTTAATTAAACTACTATTTTTGGTGGATTTGAATTATTTGTTTCGAGTAATGGTTTGCTATTGCTCTGTAACTAAAATTAGGAACGAAGTAATTAACGAAGAAGATAACAATCAAGAGACGAATAACCATTCACGGAATCACCACGGCATAAGTATTACTCACTATAATTTCATGCAACGATCACATAGACATAATCAATTGCGCGACTAAATTAATCAAATGTGTGTTAACCAATAACTCTCGGCATAACGTATGCAACATTAATACTCGTCTTAATCCCTAAACTAATGGACTCGACACGAATAATAACACCACGATAAACTATCTTGCTTTTACCAATCGCAACACATAATCATAATCATAGCCAAATGTTTATTATTTGTATACACATAATAGATCTCGCTTAATAGGAATACATCAAAACATAAGAAATTAAAGAAGAGTAAACGTAGCCGTAGATCCTCCGCAAACGGCTAAAGGGATTAGCCGCTCATCGTATGCTCGTCACAATCACAGATCTGAGCCATTGGGTAGCTTGCGAACCACCGTCTTCATTCTCGTATCATAGATCCACTCCGGCAGGGCTTCGACACACTTTCACACACGTCGGGACTCTCTCTAAAGCTTCCCCTTGCCTTGTATTGATAGGGAGGTCGAGATTAGGGTTCTAGAGGTTGTAAATCGCGTTTTTGCGCCGCACTAGTGCAGGCCAGGCGCAGGCCTGCGCCCCCCTGCGCCCGGATGCGGCTAGGGTTTAGCTGGCGTGTGCTGGAACGTATCTGGACAGTTTGGGCGCTATGTGGAGCGCAGGGTGGCGCAGCCTGCGCCCCCCTCAGCTCAGTTTACTATGAAATCTCTCGGATTGCTTCTTTTTATCATCTTGGCCCTGAAATAGAAACTTGGAGTAATAAAATGGATTTTACAAAGTATCAGTGCTTAAAATGATCATAATAGGACTCAGAAACCATATAAATTATAGACTTATCAATGGGCTTTGTGGATATCAAAGGTGATATCCTCGGCTTCAACGCGGAGAATGGATAGGTCTAGTTGCCAATTGTGGGGGGCAAACTCAGTGAATTGATCAGATGATAACAGAGTTTCCTCTGGCAATTGGGCGTTGTTATTTGGGATGGTAGGATGGGTAATGGTGTGGGTGATTTGATGATCCATAAATCCTGTAAAAAATGCAACACAGTTAGTTTAACAGACTTGTGTAGAAAGGATACATTGATATTAAGTTTGAAATAAGTGTGAAATTGAACCCATCTATTCTGTTTAAAGCATTGGGATTTTTATCAATAGAATGTAACTTCTACTGAATAAAATCCAAAGTCCATCATTAAGAGACCAATGTTAGAATAGACGGGTTCACTAAAACACTTATTTTAACTAGAACCAATGGTGCAAGGACATGGCATACTTATTTTGTTTTTGATTTAACTGAAATTCAAAAACTAAAAACATTAAAAAAATTATAAGTTTTGAAATTCGGGTGAACCGAATTTCGGATGCAAAGGGACCGAATTTTGGGTGTGATAGAAATTCGGGTGAGCTGATCCGAATTTCTGATGGGATAGAAATTCGTATGAAATGATACAAAAAATAAGTTCAAATTTAAAGAAAAACTAAGTATGAAATAAAGGATGTGGGTGAACCGAACAATGAACACTTAGCCTAAAAATGAATTTTCAAATTTCAGAGTGGGCCTGAAATTCGTATGGACTCGAATTTTGGGTGGTCCGAGATATACACTTAGGTTAATAAAATATATGACTTATCTTTTGGAACCGATCGAATTTCGGGTGAACCAAAGATAAAAAATATATTTTCTAAGTATAATGTCAGGTGAAACGAATTTCGGATGAACCGAAATTCGGATGGGGCCCATGAAGTACGAAACTGTGAAACTGAAAATTTATTCTAAGTGTAAGGCACCCGAATTTCGGATGGATCCGAATTCGGATGTATCCAAGTTTAACACTTAGATAAATTTGCAGTTAATGAGTTCATGCATGCATACGTGTACAGTAAAAAATATTCACAAAAATACACTAAAATGCAGATCCTAATGCTAAAAGTGGTAAGGAACATTTTTTTAACTACACTAACATATAAAGAACTGATTTACTAACCTAAATATACAAAAAATCGAGGTTGAAAACCCTTAAAAAGCTAGAAACTTAAAAACCGTTATATGAAGTAAAAATGTAAAATAAAGTAAGATTAATGTAACCTGGTAGTGGATTAGAAGGAAAATGAAAGAAAAACTTAATAAAATGGTCGAGAAAGGAGCTTGAATGCTTGAAGGACTGCTGTAATGGCGGTGAGGGCGTCAGATTTTTTTTGGAGAGGAAGAAGTTGAAAGGAAAGCGTAAGAGAGAAGAAATCAAAGCCCGCCTACTTATGTAGGCGGGTCGGGTTGGGTAATGGAAAGATCCGTGCCTTTTCTCAAGTATTGGGCCACACAAAACCGATTAACAAAAAAATAAATAAAATTAAAATGGGCCTAATAAAAATATTTTTGAGTTTTCAGTTTAAATTATTCTAAGACACCATTATGATAGAAAATAAATCTTTTTGATTTTTCAATTAGACTACCAAGTAAAATTAACTAAGTAAAAAAAATGAAATAAGAACCTAAAAAAAATAAAATATTTTGGAGTTTTTCTTTAAAACTATCCCAAGACGCAAAAAAAAAAAGAGAAAGAACATAAAATCTTTTTGGGTAATTCAGAGTGATCACTTAAAAAAATTTAACTTAGGAATAAAGAGAAGATAAAATAAGAAAAAATGAAATAGAATAAAGTACATTATACATCCTGATTTTACTCCCCCTCAACTGAACATTTATCCTATTAGACAATCAGAAAAACCTTTATACCCATTGAAGTTCAGACAAACCTATATATAATTAGCGTCCCACTCAACTTTGAACGATTCACATAGCGACATTCAGGATCATCAACACTCAAGATATTCATAGATAAAGAAATACTGAACAGAATTTTGTGACACTACCTTTAAATATAAATAACAGATATTTTATAAATAAAGAATTTTCAAACAATGACTTGTTTGAAATAGAATTATTTAGATGTCTGGAATTTAGCTAGAAGGTGGATTCAACATGCCGATTTGAGATACTAAGAACTGAAAACAAGGTTCTTCCAAAGCCTTAGTAAATATATCAGCAAGTTGAAGTTCCGTGCCTACAAAATATAGTTCAATTGTTCCTTTTTCTACGTGATATTTAATGAAATGATACCTGATATCTATGTGTTTTGTTCGTGAGTGCTGCACAGGATTGCAAGAGATGGCAATTGCACTTATGGAATCACAGGATATTGGGATGTTGGTAAGCGAAAATCCATAACCATGTAAGTGTGTTCTCCATCACAGCACTTGAGAGCAACATCTTGCAGCTGCTACATACTCAGTCTCGGCTGTAGATGTGGAGACACGGTTCTTCTTTTTAGAAGACCAACTCACCGGTCTGTCACCCAGAAACTGTATTCTGCCTGAAGTGTTTATCGACTCTCAACCTGCAAAATCAGCATCTGAGAATGCGGTAAGATCAAAATTGGTTCCCTTTGGATTCTATAGACCAAGATCGGGTGTATCCTTAAGATAACGAAAAATGTGTTTTACCGCAGTTAGGTGTGATTATTTTGGGTCGGCCTGAAAATGAGCACAAAGACATGTTGAGAACATTATATCTGGTCTACTAGCCGTAAGATAGAGTAAAGAACCAATCATCCCTCTGTAAGTTGTGTTATCGACACTTTTCCCAGCAGGATCTGTGTCTAACTTAAAGTTTGAAGCCATGGGAGTTGCGATACCCGTGCAAGAGTCTAACTTATACTTCTCGAGAATGTCAAAAGTATATTTCGACTGGTTCACAAATAGCTCATCTTCAATTTGTTTGACTTGTAATCCGAGGGAAAATTCATTTCTCCCCTCATACTCATCTCAAACCTGGACTCCATTAGGGATAAGAAATCTTTACAAAATTTACGATCAGTAGATCAAAATATAATATCATAGACATAAATATGGACTAACATTATGTGCGGGCCTTCCCTTTTAGTGAACATTGTTGTGCCCACCACACCATTGCTGAAACCAGCTTAGATAAGAAAATTCGAAAGACTATCATACTATGCTCGAGGTGCTTGTTTCAACAGTGATCGAGTTTAATATTCTCATTTGTTTGATTATTGTGATCCATTATTGACTGTGAGTGATGATATTATCAACTGGGACGAATTAACAAGTGGTATCAGAGCCACGGAAGCGGATTTAAACTGATTCAATTTGGTGGTCTTCGCAAAAATCCACAGTTTTGCTCTTAATCCTATTTTAATATTCTGTTTTTGCTTGGTTTTATATTCCATAATCATAAGAAATAAATCTTATACTGATTTCGAGCATTTCTTTTTCAATCGTTCTAAATTTTTCTTGTTTAAAAGTTGAAATTGTTAGTCGGCAATTTTAAGTGTTATTCTTGGTTTTTGCTTAAAAATTCATATTTTTAAGTGTTTTTTGATACTTGTTTTACACAAAACTTGTTTTTAAATTCAAACCAAACATTTAGAAACTATTTACAGTATTTAAATGACGTTATTATTAATTCTGAAAATTCTGGAATTTAATTAACAATTTCAAACTCAGACCAACTCGGATCCCATCTCGGATCAAATTTTAATCTATTTTGGACCAAATTTTGGGTCCAATCGGAAATTCTGACCATCCGAAAAACAGTTAGCACATTTTTCCGCTATCTAAAACCACTTGTCATTCAATTTTTTTTTAAAATTCATAAAATTTAACTCGGGTCATCATCCAAATTTCGGACCACGCGAATATCGGATCACCAGAGTTCCATTCATCACTTTGAATTGAACCATCCGAACTCGGATAGTTCTTCATCTGAGTTCGGTCCACCCGAGTTACTATTCATCACCCGAGTTCTGTCCATCCGAATTTCTGTTCATCACCCACCCTAGTTCACACCACTCGAGTTACTGTTCAGCACAAGAGTTCGGATCATCTGAAATTCTGTACCATTCCATCCGAATTTTAGTTACTTCAACCGAAATATCAGTTTCCACTTCCAAAGATCCAAATTTCATATTTAGCACTCAACAAAACATCATGTCTCGTGAAGCTCTTGTCCTTGGATCAGAGAACAGACCACCTGTTCTCTATCCAGATGAGTATGAGTAATGGAAGAAGCGATTTCTCAAGTTCATTGGCATGCAACCCATGGGTCATCTATTAATCCAATCCATAAGTGAGGGACCCACTGTTTTTTACCACGAATTTCCTGTAGTACAAGATGTTGTTCCACCAGTCCCAATATCACGGACAGGTCGTGAACTTGCAAATGAAATAGAAAGGGAAAGACAAACAGCCGATAAAATGGCAGAGTATCTTATTTATCAAGCCCTTCACACTGATATTCTAGTTTGGGTTTACAACAAACTGTCGGCTAAAGAAATGTGGGCGAGCTAGAGATGCAAATGCTTGGGGCAGACTTAGATGATAGGCCAAAATTGAGGAAGCAAAGGCCAAATTCACAGAGTTCAGAGCCAATGATTGAGAATCCCTACAGAGTACCTTTACAAGGTTCAGCGCTATTCTTAAGGAACTAAATAAACTACACATCCAAAAGGACAAAGATGACATCCACATCCAGTTCCTATCTTCCTTAGCTCTAGACTGGAAAATAGCAAGTAGAGCAACCAAAAGAGTTCTTGACATTCTGAATGTCTCTATAAATGTGGTGTTCAAGGAATTAAAGAAATACATGGGCGATGTCGATGCTCAGAAACAAATGGCAACCACTCTGGCATCTCTGTTGTTGACAGTAAACCCGAGCACCAAACCCACAGATTCCCTAGCCTTGCTCTCAAATAAGACATACCCCACTGAACCACAGCAAAATTCCTCACCCCTACTCCACTACCATCAAACTGGTTCTTCATCTCAATATCTGTTTGCCACACCCAAAGTCCCTGAGCCTCTGGATGCTGAAGAGGCTGATATTCATGAACAGATGGCTTTCTTGTCTAATCGTCCTCAGCAAAAATGATTCTACCAGAATAAGACTAACAACAAACTCCGATAGGATACTGGTCCGAGAAGGTACTGATGAAAGAAGAGACGACAGACGGGATGATAGGGATGACAG
Source organism: Centrapalus pauciflorus (assembly GCA_020465985.1). Lineage (NCBI taxonomy): Eukaryota > Viridiplantae > Streptophyta > Magnoliopsida > Asterales > Asteraceae > Centrapalus > Centrapalus pauciflorus. Next base: position 118,628 of record JAANYP010005514.1, on the reverse strand, counting down.
GCGCAGAGATGATTGGAGAAGAGATGATAGGAATAATAGGGGACGTGACGACTGGAGGAGAAACGATCGGGATGATAAGCGTTGTGATGATCGAAGAGAAACACGTGATGATAGAAGGGACTATCGAGATGATTGCCATTATGAAAGATGTGAAGATAGAAGGAGTGATGATAGGTAGGAATACAATCGTCGTGATGATAGCCGGGATTCCCGTCTTGCTGATAAAAGGTCGGTTGAATGTAGAGAGGACAGACTGTGAAATGATGAGCCAAAGACACCTGATGAAAGGGGTTGTTACAAATGTCGGAAGCCGAGTCACTTTGCTCGCGAATGCAAGAATCTGTTCAAGCGTGACCTGGCATACTATTAGAGGAAGGTCGATGTCCTTAAAAAAAGAGAGCTGATGCGATGGCCCTAGTAGCGCAAGAAGACTATTGGGTTGACGAGGAGTCTGATGATGATGAAGAGAGGGGCAGAAACTGTTATATGGTTGACAGAGTTGGACTGGCTGGGTATGAAACTACTTCCGATTCCTAATCAGACACGACTATAGAGGGGGAGAACATGAAAGATCCTACAACTTGTCTGATGGCCTCAACCGGAGTTTCAGAGTGCTCTACGTCAGATTCAAAGACAAATGAGGTACATTCCTTTTACGTTCATAAGTCTGTAATTGATATATCTGTACAAAATGAATGTAATTTGCACACCCAAATACTTAAGCTAGAAGCTATGTGTAATGCTGAAAAAGAAAAGTGTTTCAAGGCTGAACAACTGGCCCAATCTTTAAAAGACTCATCTGACAAAATTAAAAAGAGTTGGCTAAACGAGCATGAGTTGGTAATATTATTTTTACTTGAAAAAGTAGAGGCTGAGGATAGTAACATTTACCTTAAGAGTTGTATTGATACAATCACTGAGGAAAAGACTTGCTTGAAGTCTGAATTGTCTGTTTTTTCAAAACGCTTAGAGTCTGTAAGTATGGAAAACTTAGACAATCTGAGTAAATACAAAATGATTGAAGAAGAGAGAATAGCTTTTTACTCACGGATAAAAGCCCTAGATGATGAATTTATTAAACGGGGTCAAACTGAACAAACTATTCATCTAAATCAACCCATAGAGACTAGGTTTTATCATTCCAAACAAGGAATTGGTTTTAAAAACTATAAGTATTTGGAAAAGCTTTAATCAGTTTTACTTATATTTTATGATATAAGGTACATGGGTTGTGGGTTTAAGTCTTTCTTTTTTCGATCACCGGAAGAAGTCTTACCCACGAGGATGAGAAAAGAAGTGAAAATAAAGAAAAGGAAATTTCTTTAAAATATGATGAGCTAAATGAGAGTTATCCTTAAAGAGTGCCCACTCTTAGGGAAGATTTCTTTGATAGATATTCATCAGCTGAAATGAACGTCGAACCTGTCCAAACCAATCCCTTATCTTTACAATTCTACAAAAGTTATTCAACACAAAGTAAATGTTTTAGAAAAGGACTTAAGGATAGCTCGAGAGAAAGCTCTTTGTTATCAAGAAGCTCTTCCCAAAAGCGAGGAAAATTTGGTAAGACAATGTTTTGAACAAAGTGTGGAATTAACAATCTACAATGAAAAGTTTGACACAGTTTCAGAAAGATTAATCTCTCACTTAAAAGATTCTAAAGTTTCTCATTCTACCAAAGTCCCACTTGCATCATCAGAAAAAGGTAGCTAAGGTTGATGTTCCTTTAATCATTTTTGAAGGTGGGTGTTCTAAATCTTCAAAAGCTGAGGTTTCAAAGAAGACTGAGAGTCAATCTAAGTCTTCCAAGAAACCCACTCACCAAGGAAAGTTCTATAAGTCTAAGTCTTCCGAACGTACTGACTCTCATCGTGTTGTTCCTACAGATCATGTGAGAGGAGTTCCAAAAACCACCGTGCAAGATTTTTCAAGTTCTTTTTTGTGAAGAACGCTAAAATGCCAAGTGATTTTGTTTCTAGAGATAGAATGAATGTAATCTCAGAAAAAAAATGTTTGTGATGCTATAATTGAGACATCCTCATTGGTTAGTGATATAATTGATAACACCAGGATCAACATACAACCCAATAATCAACATGCAATTTAAAATTGATAAACTTAAAGTAGTTTTAAGTAGCTCCACACTAAAGCAAAAAAATGTATGAGACTACACTGAAATAGGCTAGCTATTAACAAAACATTGTTTGAATTCAATAACAACACATCCCAGCCCCAAAGTTATATCATCCATGTACCAAATAGCTTCTAAGGTCACCGAGAATTGAAATGAAATGCCTAAGAAGTAGGTCCAGCTACACCTTTTCCTTTGCCTGAAAACATTGAAAGTCAACGGGTAAGCTAATGCTTAGTGAGATAACAAATTAATCATTCAACACATATTTCTTTGTGAAAACGGGCAGTGAAAGCCCCATTACAAGTGAAAATCATGCAGTGCAAGCATGATGTAAGGTCTACCACTACGAGATCTATCTAGACGCGGATCCGTCAACGAGTGCGGAATCCTCGTTAACGGTTAGACGGAAAACTCCCAACTACGAAACACAGAGACTATCAGAGGCTGAACGAACGACTGACGAACGATCCTACGAACTGATTCTCTCCGAAACGGACCTAAAGCTGATGATAAACTCAAGATCGCTTTAAGCTTAATTCCTCACGAATTCTGCCCAAAGTTTTATAATATTTCGAGTCTATCCCTAATTATAGACCCTGATTCGAGTCTGATGTGGGCCAAACTCGAATCTGGCCCAAGGCCCATTCGAGTCTGTCCACAAAGACATTCTCGAATCTGGCCATATTCGAATCTATGGCTACATTCGAATCTATCACAGATTCGAATGCCAAGCCTTGTATGATTCGAATCTAGCATTTTACATAAACAACTAAGTGTTGAAACTTATGTTTTTACCTTATGAATGATTTTATCTTTGTACTTTATGTTTGAACTTCTTGTAATACGTTACATCAAGTTCAAACATACAAATACTAATAAATATCAACCATATATAAACATATATAACACACACTTGCTAAAATCACAATGTAGTATCACTTAGACTGCTATCGTCACACAGGATGTACCAACAGACTCCCCCTTGACGATAGCTTCTAATAATTCACACATTTGACTTAAGAACTTTGTTTATTTATTGATTCAAACTACTACCAGCATACAAACCTTTCTCGACACATACCTTGACTACATTTTCATACTTACTAGCTTCACTGTCCATATGTGCGTCACTGAAAATCTTACAAGCATACAAAATATGAAGATCTTCTTTAGAGAGGTTTCCCAGGTGAAGCGGGTCGTAGACTCTAAGAATATCTTTTTCTTCAAAATCTTCCATGACTGCTTCCCCAGTCTCAGTGTCAGCATACCACCAATGTAGATTCTTCAAAACATTCTGTGGCATCGGCTTGAGAGGCACCGTCCTCAGACATCTAGCTGGTTTATAGTGAATCCTCATCCAAGGTCGTCCAGTTAGAGGATCGATACGTGACGGATCCTCTACTCTTCTCCCGACCCTTGGAGTTAATCGCTCGAACTTCCTTGATCTCCCTTCCTTTCTTATGATTCTTTCGATTACGTTCGCGTAGGGATCATTGCCAATGTTTATCAGATCTTTCCAAGCTATCGCAGTGATTTCGATCTTTGGCAGGGAGTTGAACGCTTTTAAAGTTCGCCTCAGGTATTGAAGCCCGTCTTTCCTCTTAGTTACAAATAGCTGCAGTTCTCTATCAAAGAACCAGCTTAATATGCGCTCAGACAGCTTCCCAGTACCCGGCACTCTCATTGTCTTTTTAATCTCTAACTCCTTCTTTTCAGCTCTGAACCATAATTTTCGTTTTTCTTCATTTGATAGCTCTCTAGGTTCTTCTGTTGATGGTTGAGCATTCAGTGCAGCATTTACTACATCAATGTTGACAATATTATTCCCATCAATCATGTAGGTATCCGTGATAGGATTCTGTTGTACGACTATCTCGTCTGCTTCATCATCCTCATCAGCAATTACTTCGTCATCCGACTGCCAGTCTACTATCTCCTCTGGCACAAACTCGCCTTCTTCCAGCTCTTCATCGTCATTATCAAAACCTACATCCATAGGATCATCATCGAGATCCATAAGAGCGTCGATCATTTCACTGATTTCAAAATCTGTAGGCTGTTTTGATGAACTTGCTTCTCCGATTTCTCCATCAGCTTGACTGGGCTCCCCCTGAACTTGTGTAGCCTGAGCTGCAGGAAAATCTACAGGCTCATTCTCATTATGTGCATCGGGATCATTGCCTTCGTCATCTTCATCTCTACGCTGCACCTCATGATCCCTACAACTTGTCTCCCCCTGAGCTTTTAGATTTTTCATGAGCTGCTCAAGGAGGGACCGCATCGATCGGATCTCTGATGATTGATCTGCAATAAAGGACTTTAACTCTGTGTTCTCTTCCCTCACATTCTCCACAATCTTCTTTAACTCGGCATTATCTTTATCAAGATTTGCATTATGCGCCTGGAGTTCGCCGATTGCCTTTGTCAGGCCTAAGATTTGAACATGTTGGAAGTCAACGCGTCCCTTAAGCTGTACAAATCGTTGGTTGTCAGCGTAGGTGGTCGAAGTAGATGGAATGGATAGTATGGGTGTTGGGCGAATTGGGGATGGAATATATGGCTCATGTTGAGGTGGTGGTGGTGGTGGAGCGGTGGCTTGTGGTTCTGGAGTTTGAGGTTGAGGTTGTTGTGCATCAGATGCTGAGGATGTCCCTTGCATAAACCTGTGACGCTTGGCCCTTTGCCGAGTCACTAAGGGAGCAACCTCCTCCTCTTCAAAATCTGAATCATCCGATTCCCTTGCAACTCTCCTCCTCGATCCTTCTTTATTCACTACCAACCTAGATCCATACGTTCCGATTTGAATATTAGGTTCTGTATCCCTGATTCAGGAGCTTCAACCTCCAGCTCCTCCGTTTCTTCCGACTCTGTTTCTGATGATGTCAAAACTTTATCAGCCCGCTCTGGCTCATACTCGTCAACATCTGTAAACACGTCTTCCTCTCCTTCTGGTGGACTAAGCAATTCACCTACTAGCGCTGCAGCCACATCTTCGTTTGCATGAGGCCCTGCCTCCCAGATTTCATTAAGCGTCTGGCATAGCTGTTCGGCTTCGCTCGGAACATTTGAGGGCCCGTCTTCTTGAACATTTGAGGGCCCGTTCTTGAACATTTGAGGGCCCGGCTTCTTGAACTGCTGGTTGCTGACTTGTCGAAGGCCTTGATGCCTGAGTTTGACTCGCTGATGGTCATTGTCGACGTCTTTGAGCACGCGGTTGCTGTTGTTGTTGACGTTGTTGTGGTTGTTCTTGTCTCGGTTGAAATTCAACTACCCCTGCCCAGTTGGCATCATCCGGGGCTTGAAACTCCCTATCCAAAATTGCTCTGAATAACGGACGCTCAACAGGAACAGCTAACCTTCCTCTGTGTGAGGAACAGTCAGCGAAAATCCTCTTATCCATAATGGCAACGCTTTGGAAGTCATTTGACGGCGGCAGATTCGGCAAGAAATGCCTGATCAACATCATAATGAACCTTGGATATAGCAAAAACTGTTGATTTTCGGGAGCGGTTATCTGGTGAACAAATTCCGAGAAGAACATCTCCGAAAAAGTATATGGGCGATTATAAATCATAGCGACTATCCCCGACTGAATTTTCGCCACTATATAGTCAAACCCTGCTTTCTTCGGAGCAAAGCACACCATAAACACATGTGCTAGAAACCTCCACTGTCCAATTAAGCCACTTTTCATGTAGGACACCTTCGTTACGTCGAGACTGTATCCCATTCTCTGAAAGGCCGCTTGCCTTATACCCAGAGGAAATTCTATTGGACCAGCTTCTTCTTCCTGAGTGCCCAGCTGCAGCACTTGACGAAGCATATCTGCCGAGAATACCAACGGCTGTCCTGCAATACGAGTGCGTAGAACTGTCGGTGTGACCGAGCAGTCTACCTGCAAATGATCGTAAAACTGACGAATGTAAGGCAGAACTAGCTGCACATTATGAGATAGTGCAAATCCGATCCTAGACTCTACTAGGAAATCAAGTACTTGTCTAAATCCCTGCGCCTCAGGGAGATTAAGATCTGGATGAAGCACCATATTGTGCTTAGGCACAAACGCTCGCACAACCATTTCTGCACAATAAACAAAACCATTAGATTCATTAAAAATCAATAAACTTGTTTAAATTTAAATCTGTTTTATTTTGAACTTGTTTAAGTACAAAATCCAACATAATTAAATTTCTACAAGTTTAATAACATTTAAATTAAATAGTGCAAATAAATGATAGATTCGAACGAGTTTGATGACAGATTCGAAGGTTCTGGTGTTCTCGAATCTATTGACAGATTCGAGACACTACATGAACAGACTCGAACCGCCGTTTTTAATTCAAAGACCAAATCTCTTGATTTTAACCTTTTTGGACTTAGAAAATTACATTCATTAGTCCTACTAGTTACTAATCATAGATTTATGCCTTTAATTTGACTGTTTATCGGTCCAAACTTGGTAATTTTGTAAAAACCCTATTCCGACCCTTAAACCTTCAAAAATCGATGATTTAGCCTAAAATTATGTATAAAACTACATGAATCTTGTACAATCAAGTTGATTATACCTAGGTACAGTAGTAGAATCGAACACACTAGCTTTAAACTCGATGAAATGTCGTTTATGTGAGAAACGGTAGACTCGGGGATAGATTCGAAATCGCCACAATAGACTCGAGGAAGTAGATTCGAAAACAGTAAGAAATAAATGACTTCACTGTTGACCAATATATATTACCAACCTTCGAGTCTAATGCCCTAGTCGAATCTACTGACAGATTCGAAGCCTTACCACTTCGAGTCTGTCCTAAACTCGAAAACACCAAACACTTAGAAAAATTTCGAAAATTTTTTAAATAACTTCAACTTTTTCAACATTTTTCTACGGTATCGTGTAACCAGATAAACTATGCCTAATCCTTTACCCTAAGCACAAAATTTATCACGCAATGTTTATTTTATCCAACTTAGAATGCACCCTCAGAATTTTTGACCTTTTACCTAAGTAAAAATTAAACTAAAATAAAATAAAATAAAATAAAAATAAACTAAGGTAAAAATAAAATAATATAAAATAAAAATAAAAATAAAATTTTGACCAAAAAATTTATTCTAGACTTAAGCTATACTTAACAAATTTGCAACCTAAGCTAAAAATTAAACGAAATGTTTTTGATGAGTATAGTCTAAGAAAGGTTCAATCAGATAGCGATGTCTGATACTTACTTTCAGTACTTAAACTTTCACACTTAGGAATTTTTGATTCCTTATTTGTCGTGACATACCTATTTAGCCGATTGTTGGTATTTTACCCCTTTAAACACTCTACATTTCGGAATATCCCTTGGCATTTTTATTTATCAGGAAATTATCTTACGTGACTCAGACATAGACATACTTTTATGATCAAGGCACACAGACAAAGATTCTAACTTGTTGGTATTTGCAAACTTTCTTTAAAAGACAAACATCGGACACAGGTCTGTATTTTCATACAACAAAGTGTCTTAGTTTGACTTAAAGTTTATTTTTAAAGTTAGCAAGACAGCGGTGACAGGTCTGTACTGACGTACAACAAAGCGACGTGTCTGCTAACCCGAATCTAAATAGAGACAACAGGTCTGTACTTACGTACAACAGAGTTGCATGTTTTGGACTCTCAGTTTTATATGATATTTCTATTCTTTCCATTTTCAGATGTATTTGATGTTGCCATACATCCCCAGAAAGTTTGCGTACCTCATTTAGACTCAAAGTTTGTATGTCTTGTACATAAAACTTAAGACCGATTGGTCGTACATCTAAGTTAGTGACATGCTTGACTCTTTCTAGAATATTTTATTAGCCTTGAGATTCCCTATATGTATTATGCCTACCAACACATCAAACTAAATAAAGTATAACACTTAGAATTTAGTTGCATTATGTGTGAAAGCCTAAACACTTAGAGTTTGTAACGACTGTGCTAATTTTCGTCACTTTGAACCTATGTATCTAAGACTTAACTCTTTTTTTTCTGATATTCTCTTTTTTTGTATTTTTGTAATTTTCTCTCTTTTTTTCTTTTGTTTTTCATAAGAGTAGTAAAATAAGCTAACCTACTAACTTACTAAAAATATAAACTTACTAAAAATAGAAACTTACTAAAAATAGAAACTTACCTAAATTAGCAGACTATTGTAAAGAAAGAAATACTATGACTCTAAAAGAAAATAAACTACTACTACTAAGGTCAATTTATTCTGGGTTGCGCATTCCATTCAGTTGAATTAAATACTCAAACCGTGACTTATCAAACGCTTTGGTAAATAAATCTGCATTATTATCTTCTGTTGCCACTTTTACCAGTTTGATTAAGTTCTTTTCAGCACAATCATGAATAAAATAATGCCTTATGTCTATGTGCTTTGTTTTGTTGTGTTTAACTGGATTATTAGTTATAGCAATTGTAGATTGATTGTCTATCCTAATTGGAGTTTGAGTGTAAGCCAAACCGTAATCCCGCAATTGTTGTTGTATCCACAGAACCTGTGAGCAGCAACTACCAGCAGCAACATACTCGGCCTCGCACGTTGACACGGCTACCGACGTCTGTTTCTTGCATTGCCAGGATACCAATCTCCCTCCTAGGAACTGACAACCTCCAGTTGTTGATTTGCGCGTCAAGCTGCATCCTCCGTAGTTAGAATCCGTGAACGCCTCCAACTCTAGATCTCCCTCCGCGTGATACCAAAGTCCCAGCTTCGGTTTCGACTTGAGGTATCGTAGAATCCGCTTCACAGCTTTCATATGCGTCTCCTTCGGATTCGCTTGAAACCTAGCACAAATACACACAGCAAACATAATATCAGGTCTTGAAGCAGTTAAATACATAAGTGATCCAATCATGGCCCGATATAGAGTCGGATCCACATCGGTATCACTTTCAGTACCCGGCCCGAGATTGTGATTCACTTGAATCGGCGTGCTGAAGTGGGCAGTCAACTTTGTTCTCTCCATCCCGAAACGTTCTAATATGTCATAGACATACTTAGTCTGATGGATAAACATCCCTTCCTTCTTTTGGTCAACTTGTAACCCTAAAAAGAAATTTAACTCCCCCATAGCACTCATCTCGAACTTAGACTTCATCACCTTCTCGTAATCTTTGCACATCTGTTCGTCTGATGATCCAAAGATGATATCATCGACGTACACTTGTACCAAGATAAAGTGTTCTCCCTTCCTCTTAACAAACAGAGTACTATCTATCCTACCCCTTTCAAAACCGTTCTCTAATAGATGGTTGGATAGAGTTTCATACCACGCCCTAGGTGCCTGATGTAATCCGTATAGAGCCTTATCTAGTCGATATACTCTATCAGGATATTTTGGATCTGTAAATCCGGGCGGTTGTTCTACATACACCAACTCCTTCACTTTCCCATACAGGAAAGCACTTTTAACGTCTAATTGATATACCTTAAAGCCCTTGAAGGAGGCAAACACTAGAAACAACCTAATGGCTTCCAGCCTTGCTACTGGTGCAAAAACCTCGTTGTAATCGATTCCCTCCTCTTGGTTGAAACCCTTTACAACTAACCTCGCCTTGTTGCGCGTTACTATACCCCGATCGTCCCTTTTGCACTTAAAAACCCATTTGGTTCCTATGGCAATCTCCCCTCGAGGTAATGGAACTAACTCCCACACTTCTAGTTTCCTAAATTGCGAAAGTTCTTCCTGCATCGCTTCAACCCAAGAGTTATCCTTAAGTGCCATTTGCACATTTTTAGGCTCTACTTGCGATATGAAACACGAATAGAGAGATGTGTGATATGCCTCGGAGTCGTTTATCATCGACAACAACACTGTGTTGTTATTTACACTACTCCTTGTCCTCACACCCTCGTTAGGATTTCCTATGATGCTTTCTAATAGACGGTTCTTGTTAATCCTAGAGGTCTCTATCTCATCAACTCTTAGATTATCTCCTAAGTTAGATCCTATTTCACCTAATGGGGGAACAGGCTCAGCTTCTACATTTTCCTCCTCACGGACGTTTTCCTCAGAGTTGGAACTTGATGCTTGAGTCTGATTCTCAGTGGTAGGTGCTTCTTGATCAGCAACTTCTGGAGATCTATCTACAGTCGTAGTAGGCTCAGATGTAGATTCGAACGTGTTCCTCGGAAAGATATGGCCATCGTCGTTCAGATGCAACGTCGCCATGTCCTTTTCGATTGTACCTGCATTATCATCCAAAGGAATGTTAAATGACTCAAATAACTTATCATAGTCAAATATCCATTCCGGACCAGTTTGGGGTTCATGTGTATAACTTGTGACTTCAATGTTATACACAATCTCCACATTACCATTTGTTTTGTTAAACACCCGTTTGTTTGGTGAGTTTGGCACATAACCTAGGAAGTATCCTTCTTCAGCCTTTTCACCAAACTTCGGTTGATGTTTTGTTCTTAAAAGAGTGCATGGTACTCCAAACGGTTCGAATCCAGTTAAGTTAGGTGGCCGTTTATTCAAAATTTCATAGCATGTTTTGTTCAAAGATTTGACTGTAAGGACTCGGTTTAAAATATGGCACGCGGTATTCACTGCCTCCCCCCAAAACATGGTAGGAAGCTTTGAATCCGAAAGCATAGTCCTTGCAGCTTCAATCAATGTTCTATTTTTACGTTCGGCCACCCCATTCTGTTGAGGTTCATATGGTGCACTGAATTGATGCACTATGCCCTTTGATAGGCAATATACACCAATTACAGTGTTTTTGAATTCAGTCCCATTATCACTACGAATATTTTTAACCCTTGTTCCGTAGGAGTTCTCCACTTGGTCTAAGAACCCGATGAGCTTGGTAGCCGTCTCATCCTTCGTACCTAAAAAGAAAACCCAAGAAAAACGTGAGTAATCGTCAGTGATAACTAAGCAGTACCAACTACCTCCGATACTCCTTTTGTTGATTGGGCCAAAAAAGTCCATGTGCAACAAATCGAATGTTGAGGCTATGGAGTTCTGCTTCTTGGACTTGTGTGTCTTCTTATGCTGTTTGCCCTTCATGCACGGTAGACACTTGTCCTCGAACTGAAAACTTTTCATGGGCACACCCTGCACCAGTCCATTCTTCGTTATGTAATTCATCTTTCTTAGGTGCAGGTGAGCCATGCGTCTGTGCCACAGTACTGATTCCGTCTCTGAAGCTTTGGATAATAGACAGATTGGCCCCATCGAAGTCTCCGGCTTGTTCATATCCAACATGTAAAAGTCGTTCTTCCTTGGCGCCCGCATCAATACCCATTCTTCAGGAATTTTGAATCCCGTCTTTAGCACTAACGCCTCAGTGTCAGTAAATAACACCGAGTTCTTCTTATCACAAATTTGAGATACACTAATGAGATTGTGAACCAGTTTATCAACGTGATAAACTTGGTCCAACTTGATTGTCCCATTAGTGACCACTCCGGTACCCGTGATATTTCCACCTTTGTTACCCGCGAATGATACGAATCCCCTATTACCTCCCTTGAAGTCTGTGAGTAGACTTCTTTCCCCCGTCATGTGCCTGGAGCAACCACTGTCGACGAACCACTTGTTGTTTGGACCTGTAGTTATCTCCTGCACATGAAAGAAAAGAGGTTATTTATCACGGGGAACCCAAGCCATGACTGACTTGGTAATACCATTCTCGTCCACATACGTGAACTCTTTCAAGTACCCATCTCGCCTTTCAGGTGACTTGGGCCTTTGAACTGGGTTCTGTTGTGGTGCCGAGTGATTTAAGTTCACTCTTTGCCAAGGTGTAGGCATTTGTTGTGGAGCTCTAGAATAATTCCTATTATATGGCATTTCGGACTGTGATCCCTGAGCTCTTACCGGTGCATATTGTCTAACTGGAGTATGAGACCTAACTGGAGTATGTGACCTGCTAGGCGTTGTGCTCCTATAGACTTGCTGTGGTGCTGACCTAGATTGATTATTGACACGATTCGGTGAATTTGTCCTAATCACATCCTTTGGTCCAACCTTAACCGGTGTGTTTTTCACAACTTGTTTGGGTGCGGCCTGCACAGTTTTCTCGGTAGGTTGAGAGCTACTGCAGCTTGCCACACTGGTTGAGGGCTTAACAGGTGTTGGGTTCACTGACTTAGGTGTACCATCGGCTTTCCTAAGTGGACAGTGAGAAGCAACATGCCCCTTCTCGTGACATCTAAAGCAAGACATCTTATCTATGGACTTTTTGTGTGTTCCCTTAGATCTAGGTGTCTCACTAGTGTCTATTTCCTTTGGTACATCTATAGTGTCTGGCTCATCTACCTGATCAGCCCAAGAAATTTTCTGTTTTCCTGCAGGTGTTTCACTGGAGGAAGACACAAACTTGACTTTCTTGACCTTGACGTTTGAGTCAGCCACCTTAGGTGTATGTTCTACTATAGGCTCAGGTGTTGGTGTAGGTAGGTCCTCTAAGTCTACTGATTTGTCAGTGTTCTCCTGAGGCTGAGGCACATAGTTTGCATTGAAAGGTGGAGGTATTTCATGAAAACCTAGACCTACGGGCTTCTTAGACTGTCTTTGGGCATCTAAGACTTTCCCTGGATTTAGGCTCGAATTCCTAAACTTCTCCAATTTGCTATTTGCCTCTGCTACCTTAACCTTTGTTTCTGCTAGCTCTATGTCCTTGTCCTTAAGACTTTTTGTCAAGGCTTCTACGTGCTCATACATTAGCTCTATCCTAACACACTGCTCACTGAGTTTGTCTTTTAGAACTATAACGTCTTGAGCATCAGCCTTAAGCTTTTCTTTTAGATCCTGCTTGATATCATTTAGGCTAGCGTTTTCAATTTTTAAATTTTCATTTTGAGCAGTTATGGTTTTATGTGAGTCTAAGACTAGATTTAACCTATCGTTAGAATTAACACATAAATCACATAATTCACGAAAGAGAGAATAAGTCAGACTAACCTTTGAGTTATCAGATTCCACGTTGGCCATCTGAGCAGCAAACTCCAGCACTGTCTGATCATTCGCCTTCTCTACCCACGTCGAACTGCTGTCCCGTGTGGTCTGCTCGTCCCCATCACATCCAGTTTCTGTGACTTCAGCCATGAAGGCTCTAGCATTGGACTCAGGATGTGAACTCCAGTCATAGGTACCATCTAGCTGTCTGTCTGAAGTGACATTGGATAGTAGACACGCTAGATTGGCTTGACCGGATGATGAACTAGGAAGGTATCGTTGTTGGGACTGATTTTGGAACTGTCCCTGATGCTGACTCTGCCCCTGGTATGTTTCCACTTTCGGTCTCTGACACTCCCTGGCGAAGTGTCCCAGTCCTTGGCAGTTGTAGCATTTTACCTTGGACTTATCAAATCCTATCCCTTTGTTATTCATTTGCAGATTCCTCCCAGTTCTCTTAATGAATCTCTTAACCCTCTGGGTTACCATGGCCAGTTGCCATTTAAGATCCATTTCCTCAAGATCATCAGGGTCGACCTGATCGTAGTCTTCGTCCCAAAGAGCCGGATCATTAATCTTCCCTTGAACACAATTTCCGTATGCGGCCACAAAAGAAGCAAGCAGATTCAGATGTTCTTCCGCTGACTTCGCGCTCATGGGCATCTTTGAATAGCTCTGAGATGTCGATGCCTGTTGTACTTGAGGTTGCGGTTCTTCCGATCTTCCTAACCCTAAGAACGCGCGATTTAATGTGTCATCAGACTCTGCTGGTGACGATGTCTCTCCAGAGAAAAACGCTGTAGCAGTCTTCGGTTCGGCTGCCGCTGAAGGTTTTGTCGTCTTTCCAAAATACATTGCTGGATTCTGGACTTGTTCGTAATCAGTCTCGGTCTTCAGTAGCTCGAAGTGATATGCCCTCAACGTTCCCACTATATCATCCAGAGATTGAGTGTAATACTTGTCCTCATTCAGCTTGATCATTGCCACGTACATAGCCCATTTGGCTGGTTGGGCATCAAGAAGCTTGTTGTTCTTGTCAGTATCAGTAAACTCAATCCCGTGGCTCTCAAGTTGCGTCAGTAGATGATAGAAACGGGTGATAATGTCATCCAGTTGTTCATCCTTTAACGCCTTGAAGATTGCGAATTGTTGTTTCAACAGCTCTGTACGCTTTCTACGAACTCTAGGATTTCCCTCACACCTCTTCTCTAGCGACTCCCAAAGTTCTTTTGATGTCCTCTGAGTCCTAAATGTGTGTAGAATATCCTGCGGCAATGCCATTCGAATTAGTGAGAAAGCTTTGTTTTCGGCTTCAAACAATTTCTTGTCATCCTCCTTCATCATTTGGTACGACAAGACTTTTTGACGGCCTTCAACTTCTGAGACCGGTGGAATATACCCTTCGTCGATGCACACCCACATGCGCATGTCGTTAAAACGTACGAAATCAGTAAATCGGTCTTTCCACCAGTAGTAATCCTCGACCTTCATCAGCTTAGGCGGTGCGTTTGCCTTCCCGACCTCGTGATCCATTTCTAGGAATTTCTGAAGATTTGACATCTTTTCAAAAGGAATTGAATTTGAACTTAATTAATTTAATTCGAAACTGATTTAGACTAACTTTTTCGAATCTAGGTAGATTCGAAACTAATTAAGGTTAAATCTTTTGGGATTAAATTCGATTAAGTGTTGAAATTCAATTAGATTCGAAATTATGTCAGATTCGAGATGTCCTTAGATTCGAAGACAAGCAAACTCGAAGTAACGGCAGATTCGAAACACTTATCGAAACTAGACTAGACTCGAACTAGACTCGAAACTAGGTAGACTCGAGACTCTATCCGAATGTAGCACAAACTCGAAACAGATTTGAAACCCACTGAAACAGACTCGAAAGGAGCAGATTTAGGTTAGACTCGAGACTAAAGTGTAACCCTAATTACCCCTATTAGATTCGAGCGTCGCAAACTCGAAAAATAGCTAATACTTTGATTTTTTAACGATTTTCAGATTAAACCAGTATTTTTCTAACGAAAAATAATGGTTTCGATAAAAAACGGGAAAAACCACAAAGTATTTTCTGAATATGAATTTGCTAAGCTCAAAAACTCGATTTTGAGAGAAAAACCGTCCAACTAGCGTCAAGAAACCTAGAATGTATTTGATGAACACGAAGAACACCAAGAACACTCCGTAGGCTCTGATACCACTTGTAAGGTCTACCACTACGAGATCTATCTAGACGCGGATCCGTCAACGAGTGCGGAATCCTCGTTAACGGTTAGACGGAAAACTCTCAACTACGAAACACGGAGACTATCAAAGGCTGAACGAACGACTGACGAACGATCCTACGAACTGATTCTCTCCGAAACGGACCTAAAGCTGATGATAAACTCGAGATCGCTTTAAGCTTAATTCCTCACGAATTCTGCCCAAAGTTTGATAATATTTCGAGTCTATCCCTAATTATAGACCCTGATTCGAGTCTGATGTGGGCCAAACTCGAATCTGGCCCAAGGCCCATTCGAGTCTGTCCACAAAGACATTCTCGAATCTGGCCATATTCGAATCTATGGCTACATTCGAATCTATCACAGATTCGAATGCCAAGCCTTGTATGATTTGAATCTAGCATTTTACATAAACAACTAAGTGTTGAAACTTATGTTTTTACCTTATGAATGATTTTATCTTTGTACGTTATGTTTGAACTTCTTGTAATACGTTACATCAAGTTCAAACATACAAACACTAATAAATATCAACCATATATAAACATATATAACACACACTTGCTAAAATCACAATGTAGTATCACTTAGACTGCTATCGTCACACAGGATGTACCAACACATGAGCTTCAGTAGTTCAAAATGCTGATCGGGGATGTGTCGAACCCGACTAGGAAAGTGTATGGGATGATCAGTCCCCGACAGTGGCCTGCTGTCAGCCCCAGTCCAGGTCGCATCAGATTATGAAGTGTAATCATGATAGAACATGATATCAATGATGCAATTTCAATTGAACGCTGGCTACATTTTTTTCACATGTCAAGTACGAGTATGCGTCAATCCAATGAATCATATGAGAGTGCCAAATGATGTATATTGAACAATAGGAACATGCCATTGAAAAGTAAATGAATGCAAAGACAATAAATGTTTGAATAATAACCTATTACTCATTGTGGTTTATACAGTGTAAATTCACTCTGAATCAATGTGTGTTAGACAACACCAATAAGAGAGAGAAAAATTTCTCTTCTTTCCAATTTTTCTGCTTCTAATTCAACGATTTTGGGGTTCTTGATTTGTCAATTTTGAAGAACTCGTAGGTTCTTAGAGAGAGAAAAAAAGAGAGAGACGGTAGAGAGGAGAGAGAGTGAGATTGTTAAAATGAGTGATATTCTCCTTTTTATTTGTTATTTGCCATATTTGTAAGTTACACCCCTTTAACTTTGAATATTACTCATTTACATTATTTTAAATATCTGAACCGGTTTCTCATTGTTATGCTTGCTTAGAAAACAACAATGATAATTTCTCTTCATCATTGTCATTTTCAAAATATTTCGAATGATTATTGATGTATATTCTACCGATGATGAAACCTTGTCGTTTGCTTGCTCGAAAAACTACGATGAGGATTTCTCCTCATTATTTTTCATATTTAAATTTGTGAACGATATTTGATTAACCGGAATAATAATCCATTAATTCATCAACTGGGTCTTTAATTGTAAATTACATGTGCTTAAATTTTAGGGATGTTACAGTAACGAATTCTATTTCTTGTTTGAAGTATTCTTTTGCGGATTTGTTACTTTATCTCCAACTAGTTTTAGACGTCAAATGCCTGAAATGAATAAATTTGTGCCTTATCCTGCACAAAAAATTTCGTAAAAAGAAAATAAAAAATAGTGCATCATTGGCCACAACAAAACTTGATACTTGTATTTTGCCAAGGCCCAAACCAAAAGCAAATGTAAAACAGGTTTCAAGAAGTCCAAAACCAAAGGCAATGTCGTCGCCTAAGGTTTCAAAGCCGGTTGGTACTAAACACAAATAAATACCAAAAGGTTCTGCATATAGTCCACACAAAAATGCAATATGGGTTCCTAAGACTGTAAATGTGCCATATACACCCAACCAAAAGGACCCATCCTAATATGGGTACCCAAAGTTGTGTGATTTAATGCAGATGGTTCTTGGTTACTTCAGATCAAGACCCGTACTTCAATGAAATGGCTTCTAGTTCATTCAGACTAGGACCCGTTCTTCCGCTTGTCGGTTAATGTAAAACTTTTGTGCTTAAACTGACATGTTTGGCTTCTGTGCACTCAGCTCAGGACCCGGTCTAAATACTTCATGTTTTCTGAACAACTCGGTTCAGAACACGGTTTGCTTGTTAATTCCAAATGGATGTCTTTCTCATGCCCGAAGATATTAGTTGTATCAAACTTTCTTTACAGGCAAAATGCATTTGGTACATGGATTCGGGTTGCTCAAAGGACATGACTGGGAGGAGAGAGTTGCTGTCGAATATAGTAGAACATTATTGTGAGACAGTTAAGTTTGGCACCGACAATCATGCTCAAATCGAAGGAAACAAGGATTTAGTTTTAAATAATCTAGTCATCAAGGTTGTTAACTATGTTGAGGGGTTATCACATAACCTATTTAGCATAGGACAACTCTGTGACAAAGGGCTAGAGGTCACATATAGGGCTAAGAACTGTAGTGTTAAGAGCAGTGACTGAAAAGAGATTTTAACTGGTTCTCGCAACTCAAACCTGTACACCATACATGTAGCTAAGCTTATGGTCAAGGATAACATCTTCCTATTATCAAAAGCCTCATCAAAATACTCTTGGTTGTGGCACTGAAGGTTATCCCATCAGAATTTCGAAAATATAAACAAGATGGCTTTGAAACAAATGGTTAAGGGACTCCCAGAACTTCGCTATCAAAAGGAGAATCTGTGTGGAGCGTGTGAGAAAGGGAAGATGAAAAGATCATCTCACAAGCCAAAACCAGAACCATCATCAAAAAGAGTGTTGGAGTTACTACATATTGATTTATGTGGTCCCATGCGAACGCAAAGCATAAACGGGAAGCGATAACTGTTGGTTATCGTTGACGACTATTCACGATATACCTGTGTAAAATTCTTGCGATCCAAGGATGAGACAGCTCAATAAATCATAGACTTCATCAAGAGTGTCGAAACCCAACAGCAGCTGTCTGTACAATCATTCCGAGTGACAACGGCACGGAATTCAAGAACTCGGTAGTTGAGAGCTTCCTTCGATCAAAGGGTATTCACCATCAATGTTTAGCTGCAAGAACACCTCAACAGAATGGAATTGCTGAGAGACGTAACCGTACCCTCGTGGAAGCCGCACACACAATGCTGAACTATTCAAAGCTACCTTCATTCTTATGAGCCGAAGCCGTGGCAACAGCTTGCTACCCGCAAAATCGCTCCATAATTCAAAAGCGTTTCAATAAAAATCCATATAAACTCCATCTGAATAAAGTTCCTCATACCAAGTACTTACGAGTGTTTGGTTGCAGGTGCTATGTGCTAAACGACAAGGACAACCTCGGAAAGTTCAACGAGAAAGCGGATGAAGCGATCTTTATTGGATCCTCATCCAATTCAAAGCCGGTTGGTACTAAACACAAATAAATACCAAAAGGCTCTGCATATAGTCCACACAAAAATGCAATATGGGTTCCTAAGACTGTAAATGTGCCATATACACCTAACCAAAAGGACCCATCCTAATATGGGTACCCAAAGTTGTGTGATTTAATGCAGATGGTTCTTGGTTACTTCAGATCAAGACCAGTACATCAATGAAATGGCTTCTAGTTAATTCAGACTAGGACCCATTCTTCCGTTTGTCGGTTAATGTAAAACTTTTGTGCTTAAACTGACATGTTTGGCTTCTGTGCACTCAGCTCAGGACTCGGTCTAAATACTTCATATTTTCTGAACAACTCGGTTCAGAACACGGTTTGCTTGTTAATTTCAAATGGATGTCTTTCTCATCCCCGGAGATATTAGTTGTATCAAACTTTCTTTACAGGCAAAATCCATTTGGTACATGGATTCGGGTTGCTCAAAGCACATGACTGGGAGGAGAGAGTTGCTGTCGAATATAGTTGAACATTATTGTGAGACAGTTAGGTTTGGCAACGACAATCATGCTCAAATCGAAGGATACAAGGATTTAGTCTTAAATAATCTAGTCATCAAGGTTGTTAACTATGTTGAGGGGTTATCACATAACTTATTTAGCATAGGACAACTCTTTGACAAAGGGCTACAGGTCACATTTAGGGCTAAGAACTGTAGTGTTAAGAGCATTGACTGAAAAGTGATTTTAACTGGTTCTCACAACTCAAACCTGTACACCATACACGTAGCTAAGCTTATGGTCAAGGATAACATCTTCCTATTATCAAAAGCCTCATCAAAATACTCTTGGTTGTGGCATTGGAGGTTATCCCATCAGAATTTCGAGAATATAAACAAGTTGGCTTCGAACCAAATGGTTAAGGGACTCCCAGAACTTCGCTATCAAAAGGAGCATCTGTGTGGAGCGTGTGAGAAAGGGAAGATGAAAATATCATCTCACAAGCCAAAACCAGAACCATCATCAAAAAGAGTGTTGTAGTTACTACATATTGATTTATGTGGTCCCATGCGAACGCAAAGCATAAACGGGAAGCGATAACTGTTGGTTATCGTTGACGACTATTCACGATATACCTGGGTAAAATTATTGCGATCCAAGGATGAGACAGCTCAATAAATCATAGACTTCATCAAGAGTGTCGAAACCCAACAGCAGCTGTCTGTACAATCATTCTGACTGACAACGGCACGGAATTCAAGAACTCGGTAGATGAGAGTTTCCTTCGATCAAAGAGTATTCACCATCAGTTTTTAGCTGCAAGAACACCTCAACAGAATGGAATTGCTGAGAGACGTAACCGTACCCTTGTGGAAGCCGCACGCACAATGCTGAACTATTCAAAGCTACCTCCATTCTTGTGAGTCGAAGCCGTGGCAACAGCCTGCTACCCGCAAAATCGCTCAATAATTCATAAGTGTTTAAATAAAACTCCATATAAACTCCATCTGATTAAAGTTCCTTATACTAAGTACTTACGAGTGTTTGGTTGCAGGTGCTATGTGCTAAACGACAAGGACAACCTCGGAAAGTTCAATGAGAAAGCGGATGAAGCGATCTTTATTGGATCCTCATCCAATTCAAAGGCATATCGCGCATTCAACACTCGCACTAGGACAGTCAATGAGAGTGTGAATGTCACATTCGATGAAATGGCTGAACTAGCTTTGGAAGTTGACCAATCAGGACAACACATTACTCCAATGCCTGGAGACTTATCCCAATCTTCTTCTTTTTCTTTTTCTTATTAAGTTAATTTATTTGATCCTTTTTATGTAGATTTTTTTAGTCCTAGTACTAATCCTTCTTCTGTCTCTTCTTCAGTAGTTAACACATCCTCAAATGATTCAACTACTCAACCATCGACATCAAATCCACGAATTCTATCATCAATTCATATACCATCCACTTCATCATCTTCGCCTTCCAACTCTTCCACAGACACACCACCAGTTGAATCCACTTCATTAATTCCCTCACACATAGTTCGAAACATTATCCCTCTAGAAGATCAAGCAGAACTTGAACCGGAACCAGTGGTACCTTCACTCGAAACCATCGACCACAACTCTTCATCCCTCCCCACACTCACCACTGAGATTCCATTACGTTCAACCCTTCCACACGAAACGAAATGGATCCGGAGTCACCCAACTGAACAAATTATTGGTGATATCTCTATCGGGGTCCAAACTCGAACGGAATCTGCAAATGAATGTCTCTTTGCATCATTACTTAGCATGATAGAGCGTGCTCGTGTAGATGAAGCCCTGAAAGACCCAGACTGGATCGTAGCAATGCAAGAAGAACTCAACCAGTTCGAACAGCTTAGAGTATGACTGTTACTTCCCAAACCAAAAGACCGAACCATCATCGGAACAAAGGGGATTTTTAAGAATAAACGAGACGAAAACGACATCATCGTGAGAAATAAAGCAAGACTAGTCGCCAAAGGCTACCGACAGCCAGGGGTGTTCAAAAAAATCCGAATCCGAGCATCCGAAACAAATATCCGAAAATCCGATCCGAAACTATCCGAAATTTCGGATATCCGAAATTTTGGATTCGGATTCGGATAGAAAAATTCCAGATTTTCGGATAATTCGATATCCGAAAATCCAAAAAAAATAATTCTTTTTTTAAATTTTTTTATATTTTTAGTATTGATTATTTACATAATATTGAGTGTTTATTATTATTCTAATGTATATTTTTGAGTTTTATCTTAGTATTATAGTTTTATTAACTAATATTTTTATATATTTTAGTTTTTTTTATATTTTTTTAGTCGTTTTGAGTAAAATAATTCCGGATACATTTAGCTTGTGATATATTTATTTTAATATCTATTTGGATATATGAATTTGTATTTAGATATTTAAATATTTGTTTTAATTTTTTTTAAAAAAAATAAAAAATATTAATTTTCGGATATTTTTTTGGATATTCGGATAATCTGATATCCGAATCCGAAATTTCGGATTCGGATTCGGATAGCAAAATTCACTATCCGAAATTTCGGATATCCGGTTTTGAACACCTCTACCGACAGCAAGAAGTCATTGATTATGACGAGACCTTTGCTCCAGTTACACAGATTGAAGCAAATAGAATCTTCGTGGCGTACGCGACACACAAAGACTTCAAGGTGTACCAAATGGACGTCAAGACAGGAAATTGTTAATTCGTCCCAGTTGATAATATCAGCACTCACAGTGAATAATGATCACAATAATCAAACAAATGAGAATAGGAAACTCAATCACTGTTGAATATCGAGAGAGAATGAAAGTAAGAAAACGGCGGCCGTAAATTGCAATTGTGAATAAGACAAACTTGTGGGAAACCCTAGGTGGGTTTCCCTTAAATATTAAAATCAACTATTGAGGAGTTTACAAACTACACCCCTCAACTTCTAATAACAATAATTAAATTACAACGGAAATAAAAACATTACATGGAAATAAATTAAAATAACTATTACAAAATAAAACTCCACTTAATCGAAATTTATAATCTAACATAGTTGTCACATGTATGGCATTTTTTGGTCAAACTATGTCAAACTTTTTGGCTTATCATAGTTCACATAAATAAATTCATACAAACATTTATATATTATCGATACAATTAATTGATGTTAAGGAGGTTACTTTGGAAATGTTTTACATCGATTAATTGACTCAAAATACAAGATTAATCCTAAACGGTTTTCACCAAAAACCAAATATTTATATTAACATAAGACAATACCACAATATTTCAACAATCTGAATTTCCTCAATCTATTAGATTTCCAGGTTGGTAGTTACTCAAGTTCCAACAATATTTATGGTTATTCACCACTTTAATAAAATCTATTAGATATATTGCAACTTTACAAAATATTATCATCATGCTTTATGTCGAAATTAATATAAATACCAAACCTACTTACGAGAATGACCAGATTTAAATCACAAATGTTTAGAAATTATCTTGTAACTTGATCAGCCGTAGTTAACGATAAAAATCGTTAACTTATTTGGTTCGCTCGAAATTTAAATGAATTTCTTCAAAATATTTTTTAGAACGATAAATATTTACAAATATATGACTTCTATAATTTTAGAAACTCTATAAAATAGAAAACAACTTTATTATAAAAGCAATGGTATCAAAACATAATTATCTATGAACTTTAAATCAAAAGACCTAAATCCATCCTAAACAGAACATATAGATGGTTACACCAGGTCGCTAGCTGGATCTAAAATCAACAACAAATGATGTCGGCTCAAAGTAACTACGGCACAATCGAAAATGCAAAAGAAAATGAAAATTAAAATTAACTTCCTTCAATTTGTGGCACACCTTTTTATCGAAAGAAACTCCAAATTTGTATAGTTGTTTAAAAAACAAAATATTAATCAATGGATATGCATGGAATCATGGAGTTACAAGTGTAAATGCAAAATACTGTTAATGTACAACAAATAAAATTCTTCTTTTTTCTTTTTGTTTTTTATACCAAATCTTAAGTCGATAAGGTTTATCTGCTGCTTAACCGAGGATGGGTTTTACTTTGTAAAATTGTGATGACAACATATGTTAGTTAACTAATGAAAACAATCGTTTATTTTCATCAAATTGAATCCTCAAAAGAATGTAAACAAATCCACCGACTGGTAATCATTAGCAGCGTCGTAACAAAAATTCATGAAACATTGTAATTTTCACTTTCTGGATTGAACCACACAGTGGCTCATTAACCATAATAGACTCAAAATTATTGCCACATAATATTGAATACTATTATACAATTAATTGATGGAGATTCATGGCACATGTAAAATTTTTTTATATTTTTTTATACAACTCAAAAATTCGAAGAAAATAGATTTTTTGTTTAAATATCAATAACGGAGGCTCTCTGATTCTATATACGAACATTAAACAATTACGGTGTTTACTCAAAATTTATTTTCACAATAATATACTATAAGCAATATCCTTAGCCCACACACCTTCCAAAAAATTAAGAAATTGTTTGGCAATTGTAAAGTCAGATTATATAAATCCAACTATTTTACAATTATAGAGAGCTCTGATACCACTTGTTATAAAATACTTGAAAAATAAACCCGGATCTACCATGTTGTCAAATTATAAAGTAAACCATAAAAGAATTCATACAAGAACCTATTGGTGTCATCTTTTATATACGGAAACCTGATGACGAACGAACAGGGTTGTGAGAGTCTTTCTCACCCAAATCCTTAGTGTTCTAGACCGTACAGCAGATCTTTAAGACATGGAATTAGTGATCTTAGGTTTGCTTTGGGTTATTGAAGATCCTTACTATATATAGAATGAGAAGTAGGGTTACCATCAAACCTTAAAGCTCAATAGTATTACTTTATTAATTAATAATCAAATAAGTCTATTGCAAATAAAGCTCAATAATTTAAACATATAGACATTCTATAAAATATTGAATCATTTACTAATTGCTTATAAAGGTCATTTTGATTTTTTTTCTAACACCCCGTTCTCGAATTTTAATTTAGTAGTTTGAATTTTAAGAAATTTGGTATTCAATTATTATGTGGATTTATGTCATTGGTTAATGAGTTAAAAAGTACATTGCTAAAACTTGTTGAACTTTAGTTATGATTAGATAAAGTATTGTGGACAAACTTAGAGTTTAGAAAGTTGTATTTAAGAGTGGAATTAAGTGCAGGGACCATTTTGGTTAAAACTTCAAAATGTTCTAAGACTTCTGTAAGTCTTATTTTCAAATGTATATTGCTCATTTTGAAGTAGAGACAACATGCGGTTCCTACATGCTCTCAAGCCTCATCTTGCATTCGTTAAATTACTCAAATTAGTGTTGGATTAGTGAAGATATAACTTCATATTGTGGGTCTTTAGTGTTCCAAGACATAACTTGAGGTGAGTTTCATCTATTTCATGTATATTGAAAGAAGGTTTTACGAATTTCATAGAATATGAAAGATTATAAATGGGTTTATCAAACACTTGTTTTAATATCGTTTTGATGAGGTTTCATCGGATATTTCACGGCGGATTGCTTATAGAAGCATTGTATCATTATGTTACAGGTTCTAACGGATATTTTGGATCATAAATGAGAATTAAGGACGTTAATTAGTATCATTTGCGATCGGGAATGGGATAGTGACTTATTATTGTGGGTACCCTCTAATTGTTTAATTGCTTCATTGATAGTTGTTGCATCATTAATATACATTGTTTATCATATGTGAATGGATTATTTAATTTGACTATGTGATTGTGGATTCGATTGTGGATTGAGGAGGGACAATGAGCAAGTTCTCTCGAATTCATGGCAAGAGTTCCGGGACGCCCGACAAATGAGAAATTGTGTCACAGTTTGAGATGTGGGCCATGTGGACTGACTTTCCTTAAATAGGAGCCGAGGTGAGGCCAACTTATGACCATGTGGACTGAGTCCCCTTAAGTGAAGGCCGAGGTGAGGTCGATTTATGGATCCTTTTAGGCTAAGTCTCCTTAAATAGAGGCCGAGGCGTGATCCTTGCGTGTTTTGTAAACAATAGATTGCTTAAATTGTTGCAAATATACATATTTACCTTCTGAATTGTCATATTTAGAGTTTCTAACAATTATTGGGAACTCACTAACCTCTAGTAGCATATTATTTTAGTTGAAATTATTTTCACAAGATTAGATAAGGGAAAGAAGGTGTCTGAATCATCAAATAAATAGAAGTGTGATTTAGAGACAAAGAAGTAAAGAAGGTATTTTGTTGTTGGTAGGTACTCCATAAAATAGTTGGTCAAACTTTATTTTTGGTATGTATTAGTTATGTAACCTCATGGAAATTACATTTGGCTGTAACACTGAAATTTAATTAAAAATTATGAGAATCATGTTTGTTATGTTAACTTTTGGACTTGTGGATTGGTAGTGTATCCCATTGAATTTAATGAGGTGTTTGTATGAAAATGTTGTTTGTGAAAATGTATGTAAGGTGTTACAAGTTGGTATCAAAGACTTTCTTAAGAGAATTAAACACCAATGGAGGATGCTTGGTCTTGAGTTAATGTTTTGGTATTAGTTTGTAAGACTAGGAGAGAAATACATGGGATACTTAGGTTAGTAAGATGGAAATATTTAGAGACATGATAATGAGTGAATATAAATCATATGTATATGAACCCACTTGACAATGTTTCATATATGGCTGGTGGAGATGTGAATGATGACCCGGAGGAGGTTAATCAGGGTTTACCACATATGTTACTCTGTCTCAAGTGCTAGATATGATGGAAACAACTTTTGAATTCCGAAGAGAGGATAATGAAAACCGGATGAATAAGTTGAAAGAGTTTTTAGTTGACTTGATTAAGAAACGAGATGTAAGTAACAAGCCGAAAGAGATGGTAGACAAAAGTAGCTCGAGCAAAGGGAGTAGCTCAAGGGGACGACACCCCCAACTTTTCCGGGTACTACGGATCCTATGGAAGCTATTGAATGGATCACGAAAATTGAGGCATGTTTCGACTTATGAACTTGTCAAGACCCTATGAGGGTTAGGTATGCTGCTTCGTGCTCCATAGGGGGCAGCTTTCATGTGGTGAACTACCGTGTCCAAGTCCATGAAAGAGGAAGAGCTAATACAACTTACTTGGCCACAATTCAAGTTGAGGTTTGAGGCCAAATATTCACCGCCAATTGACGAGCCGTGGTTGTGGCCCGTAGAAATAACCTAAACTACCTACTAGTGTAGGAAAGTAAGGGTCGAATCCTCAGGAAGCTTGGAGGTTTGTTAGGGTTAATGTGATAGTTAATTTTGTAAATTAGAAAGCAAGTAAAAGGTTGAATTGGTTGTTTAAAGAAATGATTTAAAACTAAAAAATTACTTTTAAAGCAATGGCGAAGCAAATAAAAACTAATTAATGAATTAATTTAAGAAGACAACCATTCACGGATTCCCTACGGCGCAAGTTGTTACTAATTGAACATATTGTAACAACTGGCCTAAAAATATAAGGTATGAAACTCGAAAATTAAACTAATATAAAACTCGAATAATAAAGTAATAAACTCGAATGAAGTTATATGAATCTCGAATCATATAGTAATAAACTCGAATGATATTACATGAAACTCGAATCATGTAAGTGTAAACTCGAATAATGATGTGATGAAACTCGATTAGTAAAGGCATAAACTCGGATAACACTCTGATGAAACTCGAATGAAGAAGGGATTTTCTCGGATGATGCAATATAAAACTCGGATGATAAAGATACAAATCTCGATTCCTAAGGGATGAAACTCGAATGAACCTACATATAACTCGAACAAGTTAAACAAAGAAACTCGACTAAAGCTATGTGAAACTCGAATAACAAAGGCATGAAACTCGAATGCCAAAGGCAGAAAACTCGATCAAAGTGTGATAAAACTCGGGTATAATTATATAAAACTCGATTGACACTGCAACAAACTCGATTCACACTTGAATCGAGTTTAACATTCCAGAGATTTTTCTAAGTACGTATATATATATATACAGTAATAATACAGGCTGCCACCTTTTTCGTGCATACTTTTGTACTTTATTAATAAAATACATGAAAAGCCATACTACTTATCACTCTAAAAAGTAAGTTGTCCTTTAAAGGACAACTAGCTTGTACTATTGTATTATTATAATATTAAACAACATGCAACATGAAATGATGAAATCGGCCACACCTTTTTACCCAACACTCAACCGATCCACCATTTCACTTTCCATCATTTCACTGAAAATTTTAATTAATTTATCTTTATTTTTAATAACCTTTTTCTTCTATAAATAGAAGACAAAACCATTCTCAAAAATCACACCAACATACATATTCTCTCAAGAAAGAAAATCGGCCAACTTTAAAGATTTCAAGTGTTCTTCAACTTTGGTAAGTTTTCTTATTTACTTCATTTATAAAACATGAAAAATTAAATGCATTTACTAAAATATGATACTTTTCATTTACAACTCGATTTTTCATAATACTCGTAAAAATGTTCCATGCAAAATATATGAATATCCTTTTTCATAATGATGCACATGCTCACATATATATGTATGCATTTTCGTATATATATATTTATACATATATACGTAAGTATGCATGCATGCAAACCATTTTAGAAATAAATATCCATAAATCGAAAATTCACATATAAAATCCCACAAAAATTATTTGTACATCACAAGTACATGAAAATATTTACGAAATACTCAAACACGTATTATGATGATATTGACCCGAACTCGTAAAAATATTAGGACGAGTCCCAACCATTCGAACAAGTGCTTAACTCAGATCCAAAAACA
Organism: Centrapalus pauciflorus; assembly: GCA_020465985.1. NCBI lineage: Eukaryota > Viridiplantae > Streptophyta > Magnoliopsida > Asterales > Asteraceae > Centrapalus > Centrapalus pauciflorus. The sequence goes on along the minus strand of JAANYP010005514.1, from coordinate 90,470 downwards.
TCATCAAAAACCAACAAGGTGAGTCTTCATAGTCCCATTTTTCACACTGTTATGTTTTGGGATGAAATACATGTTTCGTTTTTATATGGACACGAAAACTTCTCGATTCTATTATGTATTACGTATGAGAATCTCCGCCCTTATATCATGAAATCGTTAGTTGCATTTGTTTGCAAGCGCGAATTTATTGTGAATAGATCTATTGGGAGTCATGTCCCCCACTCGGGTTAGTGGTTTAGCTAACTGCGGGTGCATATATATTCAACACACGGTATTTTGGGAATACTGCTCGGGGCAAATACATTCTAATTAAGCTTCGGTGACATGATGGTTTACGTAATACATCTCATGGAATTTATGATTTTTTTTATAAATTCAACGCATCTAATAATGTCCATACAGCTGGTCTTTTCGTGTAAATCTATGAACTCACCAACAATTTTGTTGACGTATTTTAGCATGTATTTTCAGGTAATTAAGGCAAGTGTGCCTTCGGATACACCATCTTTCAAGCTTCCGCATTTCATGGAGTCGCATGCATATTTCGAAACTAACGGAGATTTGACTGCATTATTTTTGGACGCATTAATTATGTATTAGAATCTCTGTATTATGCGAACTTCATTCCTTTCATTTTGTAAAACATTATTACAGTTTAAATTTTATTGATGTAATATTTCGAAAACGTCCATATAGTGGTCGTTCGTTATGATTATGGTCACGCTTCCGCGACGTCACGCTTCGTTGCCAACCGGGGTAGCGGGGTGTGACAGATTGGTATCAGAGCCATAGTTATAGTGAACTAGGTTGCATTAGTACCCTAGACTATAACTGCACGTAAAAATTTCTGATTTTAAGAATATTTTTGTAACTAACTAAAAGATTACAAATGAACCTTGTTAGCAGAAACCATGAACCATCCAGAAATTATCATTCTGTCGGACTCAGAGGAGGAATACACTCCCACAAGTCCCACGGCCACGGAAGTCTTCCCAGAAGAAGAAACCTCGGAGGAGGAGGACCCGTCGGAAGATCCGATGGAGGAATCCGAAGAAGAATCGATGGAGGAAGAGGATCCTTCACCACCGACGGCCCCTGCTCGCGTCCCGTATCACCCGGCCGAACCATCCTATAAGCCGTATAGGCCTTATCCTAACGGCCCAAAGATGTTGTACACACCCCGGAAACGGGTAATCATACCGAGAAGGGAGTCTATTCCTGTTCCGACTCCCCAGCCCAATCCCCCGACACCACACCGACGGGTAGACGCCCGGCGATGGACTTGGATACCGGAGACCCTCCGCGAATGGAGGCAAATGGAGGGAGTTCCTCCAAACTTCGAGATCGGAGGACCATCTTCCGCACCTGTCTCATCGCTCACTCAAGAGCCTGCCGATCAGACCATACCACTTTTGATCGCAAGGTCTACCAGGCATGACCACCAGATCCGGTCACTTAACCTGGATATCCGGGAGATGACCGCTCGTTTAGAGCGGGAGGAGTTGCAAAACTCCAACATATATTGGGCCAATCAGCACGCCCTTGCTATACAGCAGGACGGACTGAATGAGCTCCGGCAGCAACTAGCCGAGAGCCAAGCCCGGATCGAGGAGTTAACACAGCGCCTCCACTCAATGGAAAAGGGAGAGAACTCTAATCACTCCCACACCTAGTTCTTTTCCATTTCCTGTGTATTAGTAGGAAAAATATCATGTAATAGCATAGGATAAAATTTTCGGGTAATAACCCGCCCCGCATGTAAGAAAAATTTCGAATGATTAATGAAAATTCCCAGATATTTATGTGATTGTGCTTGATGATTTTAGTATTGTGCCGCATCTTTAAGAATCAACTTCTTACACTATGATTTTCTTTAAACTTCAAGATAATGCCGCCAAAATGAGCAATGAATGCAGCTGATATTGAAGAGCTTGTTGCCCAACGGGTGGCTGCCGCCATAGCTACCTACGAGGCAAACCGAAATAGCACAGCCAATGGGGATGGTGGTGCCAGTCGCACCACAGGAGGAACTGAAACTCACACAAAAGGTTGTGGGATCAAAGGGTTTTTAAGTTGCAAACCCCGGTATTTTATTGGAACCGAAGGAGCAGTCGGTTTGATCCGTTGGTTTGAAAAGTTAGAATCCGTATATCGTGTCAGCGGGTGCGCTGAAGGAGACAAGGTAAAATTTGCTACTCACACCTTGCAAGATAGCGCGCTCACATGGTGGAATTCCTACGTCCAGTCTGTAGGCATTGACGAAGCCTACCAGCTTACGTGGTCCACACTGAAACAGATGATGACGGATGAGTACTGTCCAAGAAACGAACTCCAGAAAATGGAATCAGAATTCTGGAATCTATCAATGAAAGGAACGGAAGGCTGACATTGCTACTTACGTCAGCAAGTGCTTAACATGTTTAAAAGTTAAGGCTGAGCATCAAAGGCCATCAGGATTGCTAGTCCAGCCAGAGATACCCCAATGGAAGTGGGAAAATATCACCATGGATTTTATCACTAAGTTGCCAAAGACTTCTGGAGGTTATGACACCATCTGGGTGATCATGGATCGGCTGACCAAGACCGCACACTTCCTGCCAATCAAGGAGACTGACAAGATGGATAAGCTAACACTAACCTATCTTAAGGAGGTCGTCTCAAGGCACGGGGTGCCAGTATCCATTATATCAGACAGAGACAGCAGATTTACGTCAAGGTTCTGGCAATCATTGCAAGAAGCTCTAGGAACGCGTCTGGATATGAGTACAGCCTACCACCCGCAAACGGACGGTCAGAGTGAAAGAACGATTCAGACATTGGAAGATATGCTAAGGGCATGTGTCATCGACTTTGGAAAAAGTTGGGACAGACACCTGCCATTAGTTGAGTTTTCTTATAACAACAGTTATCACTCGAGCATTAAGACCGCCCATTCGAGGCACTCTATGGACGAAAGTGTCGATCACCTCTTTGTTGGGCTGAAGTAGGGGATAGTCAGATTACTGGACCTGAGATCATCCAGGAAACTACAGAGAAGATAGCCCAGATTCGGAACCGATTGAAGATTGCGCGGGATCGAAAAAAGAGTTATGCAGACATCCGACGGAAGGATTTGGGATTCCAAGAGGGAGATCAAGTAATGCTGAACGTCTCGCCTTGGAAAGGCGTAATCCGCTTTGGAAAACGAGGAAAACTCAATCCTCGTTATATCGGACCATTCAAAATCACCAGAAGAATTGGCCCGGTAGCTTACCGACTCGATCTACCCCTAGAGCTTAGTAACGTTCATAATACCTTCCACGTATCCAACCTTAAGAAATGTCTGGCTGATGAATCACTCGTGATACCCATGGACGAGCTGGAGATAGACGATAAATTGAATTTCATTGAGCAACCGGTGGAAATAATGGACCGAGAAGTCAAGAAGCTCAACCACAGTCGAATTCCAATAATAAAGGTCCGATGGAACTCTAATCGAGGTCCTGAGTTTACTTGGGAACGCGAAGATCAATTCCGAGAGAAGTACCCCAAGCTGTTCTCAAAAGTCCAAGCAGAGGGGAACACGAGCTAATTTCGGGACGAAATTCCTTCAACGGGGGGAGACTGTAACAACTGGCCTAAAAATATAAGGTATGAAACTCGAAAATTAAACTAATATAAAACTCGAATAATAAAGTAATAAACTCGAATGAAGTTATATGAATCTCGAATCATATAGTAATAAACTCGAATGATATTACATGAAACTCGAATCATGTAAGTGTAAACTCGAATAATGATGTGATGAAACTCGATTAGTAAAGGCATAAACTCGGATAACACTCTGATGAAACTCGAATGAAGAAGGGATTTTCTCGGATGATGCAATATAAAACTCGGATGATAAAGATACAAATCTCGATTCCTAAGGGATGAAACTCGAATGAACCTACATAAAACTCGAACAAGTTAAACAAAGAAACTCAACTAAAGCTATGTGAAACTCGAATAACAAAGGCATGAAACTCGAATGCCAAAGGCAGAAAACTCGATCAAAGTGTGATAAAACTCGGGTATAATTATATAAAACTCGATTGACACTGCAACAAACTCGATTCACACTTGAATCGAGTTTAACATTCCAGAGATTTTTCTAAGTACGTATATATATATACAGTAATAATACAGGCTGCCACCTTTTTCGTGCATACTTTTGTACTTTATTAATAAAATACATGAAAAGCCATACTACTTATCACTCTAAAAAGTAAGTTGTCCTTTAAAGGACAACTAGCTTGTACTATTGTATTATTATAATATTAAACAACATGCAACATGAAATAATGAAATCGGCCACACCTTTTTACCCAACACTCAACCGATCCACCATTTCACTTTCCATAATTTCACTGAAAATTTTAATTAATTTATCTTTATTTTTAATAACCTTTTTCTTCTATAAATAGAAGTCAAAACCATTCTCAAAAATCACACCAACATACATATTCTCTCAAGAAAGAAAATCGGCCAACTTTAAAGATTTCAAGTGTTCTTCAACTTTGGTAAGTTTTCTTATTTACTTCATTTATAAAACATGAAAAATTAAATGCATTTACTAAAATATGATACTTTTCATTTACAACTCGATTTTTCATAATACTCGTAAAAATGTTCCATGCAAAATATATGAATATCCTTTTTCATAATGATGCACATGCTCACATATATATGTATGCATTTTCGTATATATATATTTATACATATATACGTAAGTATGCATGCATGCAAACCATTTTAGAAATAAATATCCATAAATCGAAAATTCACATATAAAATCCCACAAAAATTATTTGTACATCACAAGTACATGAAAATATTTACGAAATACTCAAACACGTATTATGATGATATTGACCCGAACTCGTAAAAATATTAGGACGAGTCCCAACCATTCGAACAAGTGCTTAACTCAGATCCAAAAACATCATCAAAAACCAACAAGGTGAGTCTTCATAGTCCCATTTTTCACACTGTTATGTTTTGGGATGAAATACATGTTTCGTTTTTATATGGACACGAAAACTTCTCGATTCTATTATGTATTACGTATGAGAATCTCCGCCCTTATATCATGAAATCGTTAGTTGCATTTGTTTGCAAGCGCGAATATATTGTGAATAGATCTATTGGGAGTCATGTCCCCCACTCGGGTTAGTGGTTTAGCTAACTGCGGGTGCATATATATTCAACACACGGTATTTTGGGAATACTGCTCGGGGCAAATACATTCTAATTAAGCTTCGGTGACATGATGGTTTACGTAATACATCTCATGGAATTTATGATTTTTTTTATAAATTCAACGCATCTAATAATGTCCATACAGCTGGTCTTTTCGTGTAAATCTATGAACTCACCAACAATTTTGTTGACGTATTTTAGCATGTATTTTCAGGTAATTAAGGCAAGTGTGCCTTCGGATACACCAACTTTCAAGCTTCCGCATTTCATGGAGTCGCATGCATATTTCGAAACTAACGGAGATTTGACTGCATTATTTTTGGACGCATTAATTATGTATTAGAATCTCTGTATTATGCGAACTTCATTCCTTTCATTTTGTAAAACATTATTACAGTTTAAATTTTATTGATGTAATATTTCGAAAACGTCCATATAGTGGTCGTTCGTTATGATTATGGTCACGCTTCCGCGACGTCACGCTTCGTTGCCAACCGGGGTAGCGGGGTGTGACACATATTTTGATGGTCACATAGACATAACCAATTTTACAATCATATTAATCATGAATAACTTAATCAATAAATCTAGGTATAGCGCATACAACATTCATTACTTGTCTTAATCCCTAAAGCTATGGACTCGGCACAAATAATAATACTACTATGAACTATCTTACTTTTACCAATCAAATTATTCATTCATAATAACAATCACAAGTACATCATTTGTCCATAATCAAATATTTAATAAACATAAGCACATCAATACAAATACAAATCTTCAAAAAAGTAGAACTTAGTCGTAATTCCTCCACGAATGATTATGTGCTGCTTAGCCTTCCATCGCGTGTTCTTGACTAGCAATGATTGTGGAGATCATCTTCAGGCTTGTAGACGGTGAAAGATCGGCAGTCCGGTACTTCGTACTTGATCCATGAATTGACCGCAGTAGGGCTCCAACAACGTTTTTAATAATTTGTGACTTCTAATTCATATAGCAGACGTCCCCTATTTATAGATATCGACATTTCTAGGGTTTTGGACGTCAAAAAGAGGCCTCAGGGTTTTTAGGCCGTAGAGGCGTAGCCCTACGCCCGGGGTACGCCAGTCTGCGTTCGGGTACGCTGGAACCTGCATCTCTCGAGCTCACTGTTTTGACAGCGTAGGGCGGCGTAGGCCTGCGCTCCTACCTGCATCTCTCGAGCTGGCTTTTTTCGAGCTGCTTCTAAATGACTTCCTGACCCTGAAAAGCAAATAACGTACAAAAGTACTAAGGTTACAAAGTAAACATGCAAATATAAGCCTCTAAGACTACCAATAACACAAAATAATACAGTCTTATCAAACCTCCTCAACTTATCTTGATCGGCCCCGAGCAAACCTTAGAATCAGACATAACTATGGACTGATTGTATTAGAAAATGTACTTGGTTAAGTCAGCCTTCCTAATAATGCATCTCACTTTTGGAAATTACCCTTTTAGCTCAAGGTTACAAGCTCAAAAAATGTGGGTCTTTTGACCATCTTTTCCCTCTATACATGTATACGACAAATATATCGCTTTTTATTACCATGCTTTGACGATTTCTTTTTACTTTTTTTTAACTCTAGTATTTATCATAGCTTTCTAATTGGTCCATGTAGCGGAATTTGGGTCAATCACGGGGATTAGGCATGAATGGTACCCCAAAGGACTTAATTTCCCGAACCAACTAGGCTATCCTCGAATCTTTCGAGGCTAAAACATGATTTAGCTCTTCCCCTTATTGCATGAGTTTTCCAAAATCTATTGATACATTATTTTTGTTAAAGGGAAAATGTACCTTAACTTACTTTAACTCAACTTACATTAAAATGTAAATTATTAACACGACTCTTAACATAATTCTATAATTCCTTACTAACTAATTCCGAGTACATTTTCAATGTGTCATCATTTTCCACGGCCTGATCGGAAAACAAGAACCATTAGGGAAGTTAGAAATACTGCATTGACTCTAAGCATTCACATTTAACAGGACTTTCAGAAATAAAAAACAAACCACACACAAATACTGAAACAAAATTTGTAAATACTAAAATTCTAACCCAAACAAGAAAACCTGAGTAAATCAAAAGAAGAGAGCAAGGAACGACAGTACCTGATCACTAGTAAGGGGAAAGAGGACCAAAGATACTATTGAAAAAGCCACCAGCCTGAGAATCCTCGTGATGTCGAATCTCTTTTCCAATATGCCTAGTTCTGATGTCCATGATATATCATAGCTCTTTGCCCATGTGGTCAAATTTCAGTCTAATAAACAAATAATTTTTTTTATGGAGGCTCGTTAGATCATATTAAACATTTCATAGAACCTACCCTCTCCAACTTAGACCATTGTGACATCATCGTCACATAAACACTCTTATAATGAGCACACAACAAACACACACATTTTTAACAAAATTCTTTGCTTATTTGAGATAGATGAAACTAAAGTAAAAATTAACATTCATTACTCTAGCACACTTGCATAAATAAAAGTAAACTTAAGTCTAGAAACAACTAAAATTGAGCTGGAAATCCCCCCCCCCCCCCCCCCAACTTAGTTGGTGTTACTAACATTTAACTTAAAAAAAGAAATAATTAAAATAATCCGCTCTGACTGCACTTAACATGTGCAACAAGCCTTTAACCCCTCGGTATCTGTCAGGATCTAAATGTAACTTAAATAAGATTAACTGATTTGAATTTATCAGAGTGTAAACCAATAATCTTGTATTGAATCAAAGTCCAATTAAGATGTTTGCGGAATTACAATCACCTCTAATCTGTTTGATTAGACGAAGAACACAAATTGTTCGTAGGGTTTTACAACCTTAGAGGCTTATAAAAACTTAAACAAAAAGCAATTACAAACTTGAACGTGCAGAAACTTCATACAATAGAAAAACCTATTCTATGTATTTATAATGCATTCTGATTTGTTTCCTTGAAGGACTCTGACTTCTCTGATAGTAGATATGTTGGAATCTTCGTGTAAATATCTCTTCCTGAAGATCAGCACTTTCTGTTTATGAAACTGTTGAGCAGCTTGAATCACTTAGCAGCTTGAACAGAGCAGCTTGAATAAATTTACTCTGGCAGCTTGAACTTTTGTACTAGCAGCTCAAACTTCTTCAACTAACAGCATGAACTTTGTACTTACATAGACAATCTACTAACAGTCTGAGAAATCTATCTAACAGTTTGAACTACTCAGAATATTTCCCAACAATCTCCCCCTAACTTAAATTCTTTACATAAGACTTTAAGTTCTATACAAATAAGGAAATAAAATCAAGTAAAACTGTTATTTACAAACCAAGGCTTCCAAAAACTTACAACTGTGCAAGTTTCTGATTGACTGCCTTCAAAAAGTCTTTCTTCAGATCTTCTCTATCACAATATATTCTTGCTGATCTCATCTGAGTAACAAAGCCTTTGGAAGATCATAAAATTCAAAATTGAAGTACATACCGGATCTATTTGCAACTTTGAGTCTGTAAGTCTTTGATTTGACAAACAGATCAACTTGTGCAATCTTCATCTCCTTGGCATCTTCTATATCTTTCCTTATAGACTCAAGATCAAAAATGCTCTTCAGATCTTTGATGGCTTGCTTTACTTGTGGAAGAGACGATCTAACTTGTGTTACAGACCCAACATGATGCATTCTTGTGAGCTCATCTCTGGTCATCCCTTGGACTATATGCATTAAGCTTTTATACTCTTCCTCAGGACCAGATTCCCTTCTTACTATAAATTGATATCTTAAGTCAATGTTGTCCATTGGCTTAGCATACCAATAATTAATAAGGGGTTTTGTGAAGTCATGCTGGTCTAAGAATTTCTCTATTTCCATTACTTTCTGCAGCTGATGCTCAAACAGCACCCTTTTAACCTGATCAAGCTTTGCCTGTGAAATTGTATCTGATTGGGAAATAGAAGCAGCAGCTTGACCAGAAGGAGCAGTATCCCTCTCACCAACTTGATCCTTGCTTATATCAGCTTTCACTGGTTCTTGTTGACTTTGAACTTCTTGGGAGACTCTGGCTACCTTTCGTTTTTCCATCTCTTTATCATCGATGTCTGGTAGCCTCTCTGTGCTCATGGACTGAGCCATCTTCTTTGGAATACCAGCTGAAAAGGCAAAATTGATCAAGTATCTTCTATGCTCAGCCTTTGAATGCCCTGTTGGCATTTTCCTATTCCTTTCATTTTGCTTGACCACAAACCCTCTTAGGTAATCACCTAAGGTTTCATCATCTTGCATTGGGGCCTGGGTTTGCTGGTCTAGAGCCTGATCTTGTTCTTCTGCTATCTTTCTGGCAATTTCAGCATCATAGGCAATCTGGGCTTCTCTAGAAGAAAATATGTGCTTTGGAGACTCAATGAGAATACCCTTGCCCTTATCCTTGGTAGCAGAAGATGTAGCTTGGACTATACTGATGGGAGCCTGAATTCCTTCTCTGATAACAACCCAGTTGTTCTTGTAGGAGCAGCTTGAGTTTCTAGGCTAACAGCTTGAGAAGCTGTTGGGACTGCTAGCCTAGAATCTTGGACTGTTGGAGCTGCTTGGACTGATTGAGGGATCTCCTGATTCTCCCCCTTTTTGGAAGCATTGGTTTCGTCAGGAGGACCTACAACCTTTGCCAATTGGGTTCGAATCAGTTGCTGTAATTTAATGATCTTATTTCCACAGAGGGTGAACCCTTTATGGAGATAATCCATTCTTTGGTTTTGAGCAGCTTCTTTCTGTCTGAGTGCAATAATTTGTGCCCCCTGTGCAGCAATGATGGACTGATGGTATTCCAACATTGCTACAACAGGTTGCAGCTTAGGATCCGTCAATAGCATAAGTTGCAGACTAGCCTCAAGATCAGCAAACGAGTGTGGTGCTTGTGATCTATCACTGGCATGAATACCAGAAGCAGAAACCTCTGGGTCCCTCTGTTCTTGGTACTGGGGACTTCCAGATGGTGCTTGCACACCTTCTGTTGCCATGGGTGTGGTCTTATGGATGTTGACCCTGTCCTGTGCCTCTTGTGCAGATGCAATAGTAGTGTCAGCCACAGAACCCATATGGACAATCTCTGTTGAGATGTCCACCTCTTGAGGTTGGGAGTGTCCTCAATGGGTGCCCTTTGGGTATTCTGTGCAGAAGTGTCCTCCTGCACAGGGTTATTTGGCTCTTGTAAGAGGGCTGAGTAGGAAGGAGCTCCTGGTCCTCTTTTCCTTTTGTATAATATGATTGGGGATGTGGGCTTAACAATCGGAACAGAAGGCATTTGAGTATCATGAGGAGTGGGTTGGGGTCCTGGGGGTGAAGCAGTAATGTTAGGCTGAGCCTGCTCAGGACCCTCTCCTCTGTTTCTTGGAATGATGTCCAACATTGCAGAAGGCAATGGGACATCAACAGTCAAAACATTGGCACTTGTTTTTAGAAGTCGTTTTATTGATGGTAAAGAGTGCCTATGGGAAACATGAATCCTTTTATGTATATTGAAATTACTGCAAGTTCTTGCAATGATTTCAGCCAAAAATCGAGGATACATCAAAAATTTCCCATGTTTTAGGGCATGATGCCTTAGCATACCCTGAAAGATCATATTAGAAAAATTGAACTGTTGGCCCGTTGATAGACACACTAAGGCAGTGGCTATATTTGATGAAAATTCTGACCAACCAGTTCTTTTTGGGCTTATACATTGCTGAATAATATGTACAAGATACTTCCACTTAGGGGCAAAATTTGTTTTAAAGAAAGTAAAAGATTCAGCAGGTCCCCTATATCCAATATTATGAAGACCGTTATGTAGAGCAGTAAGAGATAAGTCTAAAATACCTGAGGCATCTTGAAGATGCAGGTGTTGACGTATGATCTCCTCAGTGATAGAAACAGTGTTGCCATCAATTTTGGATGTCAGAGATGTGACTCCATTAACGGTTTTGAGGGAGGCATGGTTGCAGAACTGTTCTATATGAGAGATGTAGATAGTGGGATTGATAGAAAGGGCATGATGGATATGGGAACTTCAAAGGAAGTCCATCATGTCATGGAATGGGGCAAGATCAGCGTGTTTTAGAGAGTAGGGTAGACAATTGTGTTCTTTGACAAACTCTATGGATGATCGACGAATTAGGGTTTCAGTGATGTGCGTGGGAATTGCTCAGAGAGTCGAAGAAAGGGTGTGGAAGATATTTTGCAACTGGTAGTTACAATAGAACGAAACTCGAACCTTTAAAGGTTTTGAAAATATCTAAACCCACACACACACTTATGGAAATGACCATATTACCCTGCACACTTTGACAGATCAAGTGAAACAACTAACAGTCCGAGAAAATGAACTAGCAGCTTGAGAAAAGACTCAAGCTGTTAGTTGAAAATTAAGTAACTGCTAATGAAACAGTGACTCCCCCTTAATCAAGCATATTTGTAATTTTCATAAAGAAAAACAAATTAATCCATATTAACCATGCCAATATTTGATACTAGGAAGGTGAATCTTCCTACATCAAAAGGTTTTGTAAATAGATCAGCTAACTGATCATCAGTATGTATTTTGGAAACTTGGATTAATTTCTTCTCATTATAGTCCCTTATAAAATGAAATCTAATGTCTATATGCTTGGTTTTGGGAAATTTCACTGGATTTTGTACAATGCTAATTGCACTTGAGTTGTCTATATAAATGGGAGTGGATAATAAATTCATACCATAGTCTCTCAGTTGCTTCTGAATCCACATCACTTGGGAGCAACAACTTGCAGCTGCTACGTATTCTGCTTCAGTAGATGAAGTGGAGACAGTTATTTGCTTTTTACACTGCCAAGAGACCAATCTTGCTCCCAAATATTGACATCCACCAGTTGTGGATTTTCTGTCAATGTTGCAACCTCCATAATCACTGTCAGAATAGGCTGTTAATTCAAGAGGGGAGTCTTTAGGATACCAGAGGCCTAAATGTGGTTGACCTTTGAGATATCTAAAGATTCTCTTAACAGCAACCAAATGAGAGTTCTTTGGACTAATTGAAACCTGGCACACACACAAACAGCAAACATAATATCAGGTCTAGAAGATGTTCGATACATAAGAGATCCTATAAGGGATCTGTATAGATGAATGTCCACATCTATTCCATCTTTGTCTGTATGAAGCTGCTTGTGAGGATCCATTGGATTACTTGCAACTTTGCTGTCTTTGTACCCAAACTTTTCCAGTATGTCTTTAACATACTTTGATTGACTTATGAAGAGACCTGAGGGCTTCTGCTTGACTTGCAATCCTAGAAAGAAGGTGAGTTCTCCCATTGAACTCATTTGAAACTTTTTGTGCATCATGGCCTCAAATTCTTTGCACAGACTGTCATTGGTTGACCCAAAGATGATATCATCAACATATATCTGTACAAGCAGAATCTCAGATTTGATAGACTTTGTGAATAATGTTTTGTCCAGAGTACCTCTCTTGAATCCATTCTGTAGAAGGTATGATGACAAAGTGTCATACCATGCTCTGGGGGCTTGGTGGAGTCCATAAAGGGCCTTGTCTAGTTTGTAGACTCTGTCTGGATACTTGTAGTCCTCAAATCCAGGAGGTTGACATACATAGACCTCTTCTTCAATTGTGCCATACAGAAAAGCAGACTTCACATCCATTTGATATACTTTGAACCCTTTGAAGCTTGCATAAGCTAGGAACAGTCTGATGGCTTCAATTCGTGACACTGGAGCAAAGACATCATCATAGTCTATGCCTTCCTCTTGAGTGTACCCTTGTGCTACTAGTCTTGCTTTGTTCTTGATGACTATCCCTCTCTCATCCTTTTTGTTTCTGAACACCCATCTTGTACCAATGGCTCTTTTTCCCTTTGGAAGATCAACAAGTGTCCATACATTCTGAATCTTGAATTGTAGTAGCTCTTCCTGCATTGCCTCAACCCAAGATGAATCTTTTAAAGCCTCTGATGCCTTTTTGGGTTCTAGCTGTGACATGAAACATGCATGTTCAAATGCAGCTAGACTAAATTCAGGAACTGCTGGTTCAGCAGCATCAGTCTTCTTGTGAACCATTGTCCTTGTTTGCACAGGTGTACGTGGATCACCCATTATTTTATTGAGAGGATGATACTTGTGAATCCTGTGTGTAGGCTCTCTAACTGTCTGGAAAGAGGATCCAAGATTTGTATCATCTCCATCAGGACCAGTAGATGGTTCAGCTTCTGGAACAGCTTGACTTAAATCTGGGACTGTTTCCCTATGTGTTGGAACTGTTCTCTCAGGACTTGGGAGATGCACTTCATTATCTGGATTTGAATCAAGTTGATCATTTAGAACTCCTGGAGGGTCACAAGACAGAAGTGGTATGACTGTATACTCATCCCAATTATTTGAATCTGCAGTAGTTTGAAACTTTGGACTAACAGCTTGATCATTTGTGCAACCAGCATGAGAATTTGTGTCGACAGCTTCAATCCTGTTGTCATCAGATTCTGCAGTATGCTCAACAAAGCTCAGAGAATTTGTTAGTGAATCTAAATCAAACAACCAATCAGGACCAGTGCCTTTGATATTTGCAGTATTTTCATTAAATTCAACATTGGCACTTTCTTCAATGGTTTTAGACACACTGTTATATACTCTATAGGCTTTGCTTTGAGTTGAGTATCCTACAAAGAAACCTTCTTCAGCTTTACTTTCAAACTTCCCTAAGTGAGTCTTAGTGTGAAGAATGGTACATGGACAGCCAAAAGATTTGAGAAAGGCTATTAGGGGTAGTCTGTTATGGAATAACTCATATGGAGTTTTCCCTTGTGAATAAACAACCTGAACCCTATTTAGAACATAACAGGCTGTATTGACTGCTTCTGCCCAAAAGGTCATTGGCAGTTTTGAATCAGCTAGCATGGTTCTAGCAGCCTCAATTAATGTTCTGTTCTTTCTTTCAGCTACACCATTTTGCTGTGGTGTTCTTGGTGCACTATATTGCCTAGCAATACCTTTGGACTCACAAAAACTGTTTAGTATATGGTTTTTGAACTTAGTTCCATTATATGATCTTATCACCTTGACTTTTGAGTTGGATTGGTTTTCTATTTTAAGAATAAAAGACTTAACTAGCTCAGCAGTTTCATCTTTAGACCTAAGAAAGTAAACCCAAGTAAATCTGGTGAAATCATCAACAATGACTAAACAGTAAGCCCTTTTATTCAAACTCAAAACAGATGTTGGACCAAAAGATCCATATGAATCAGATGAAGAGCAGATGAGATTGAATTTACTTCTTTGGCCTTATGAGAAGTTTTGTGTTGCTTGCCTTTAAGACATGCTACACAATGATCATCACATATGAAATCCTTTTGTGGTAAGCCTCTTACCAAGTTCTTTTTGACTAAAACATTCATGGATTTGAGGTTCATGTGACACATCCTTCTGTGCCAAAGAGCAGACTCATTGGATGATGCTTTGGATATCAAACAGCTTAAAGTACTTGATTTGGATAAAAGGTTTGTGTCCAAACAGTATACATTGTCCTTTCTTGGTGTTCTTAGTAAAACAAGATTTTCAGGAATTTTAAAATCTTTTGAAAGGACAATGCACTCAGAATCTGTAAACAAAACAATATTTTGTTTGTCACAGATTTGACACACACTCAATAAGTTATACTTAAGCTGTTCAACATACAAAACATCATTGAAAATCATGTTGCCTGCATTAACAACACCTTTACCTGTAACCTTACCTCCTTTGGAGTTACCTCCAAATGCAACATATCCTCCTTCAAAGCCTTTGAAATTTGACAAGCACTCAGAATTGCCTGTCATGTGCCTAGAGCATCCACTATCCAAATGCCATCTTGTTTTATGTGCTGACCTGTGGTTGCTCTGCACAAATAAAAGCTTAGTTAGTAGTGGAGTAAACCCAAACCAAGTTGGTTTTGGGTTGTCCTTGTGCATTAACATAACTAAACACTGTCTTTGATTTCTTATACTTAGTGAGATCCACTGATGGATTTTGTGGAGAGTACTTAGTTATTACATGAGGTATCCAGGTATTTTGTCCATCTTTTTCAATAACAGTCTCAGATGATCCATTACCAGTCCCAATTTTGAGCCTAACAGTCTGAACTGAGTCTGTAGTGCTAACAGCTTGAGAGTTTGCACTAGCAGTCTCAACTTTAGACTTGGCAGTTTCAACAATTGTATCAACAGGTTCACCTGAGTGTTTACCTTTAACACACCATATTTGTTTAAAATTTAATTGTGGTTTAGCTAAAACTTGTTTTTGGTGTGTGGACTGTTTCTTAGTTACTTTTGAGAACCTGTGATCAACTGTTTTCTTAGGAACTGATGCAGTAGGAGGTTTGGCCTTTAAATGTTTTGAATTTTGAGAGTTTGTCCTTTTATGAATCACAGTCTATTTTGCAACAGATGGTTTATAAAAGCAATCCCTGGCCAAGTGATTTTTCCTGCCACAATGGAAACATTTTTTGACTGTTTGGATTGGAGAACCAGTTTTATTGGACAATATCTGGTTCTTGTTCCTTTGATTTCCCCTTACCTGCTGCTGTTTGGGAAAATTTTGGACACGATGCTTTTCGCATGTGCAGATTGGAACATTTTTACTCTTTTTATGATTCTTTGATGAAGATGCAGTGTTATAGTTAGAAGGTACAGAAACCTGTGGAGCAGCATTGCAAACACTCATGTTCTCCTTTCCTTTCTTATTGGGAATTTGGATTGCTATAGGTGCACTAACTGTTTTGTGTTCTTTTTCAACTTCTGTGCACTCACAGTCTCTATTTTGAATCAGATCTTCTTTAGATTCAGGACTGTTTTCAAGGATAGGATCTACAGTGGTCATACACTTATCCAATGGTTCATTGACAAGCCTATCAGCAACTTCACTCATTGGATGAATGTATTTGTTGTTGTATGAAGGTGGAGTGGCTCTCTATCCTATACCTTCTTTGGGATTGAGTTGAGCTTTTACCCTATCCTTAAATTGGACTTCCATTAGGTGTTCCAGCTTTTGATTTGCCAATTTGAAGTTTCCTAGATCTATATTAACATATTCTTGTTTCTTATTAGCCTCTAACACCTTTTGTTCAGTCTCTTCTAATTTTTTATTTAGGGAATCTATTTTCTTATTCAGCTCCTTTTTCTCCCACTCATGATATGTTCTATCATGTCCCATTTGAATCTCATTATCCTTATAGTCATTGATCTATTTTTCCAGATCTTCTATGGCCTGCATGTATTCATATCTCCTTTCTTCCATCTTAGCTAGAGTTTTACACATGCTCTCCTTATGATCTCTGTACTTTTTAACCATATTTTTGCATGTTTGAGAGCAGAGTTTAGAATTTACCTTAGATGGTAGTTCAATGGAGGTGACATTTGATGTTTCTGCCATTAAAGCTTGATTTTGAAACTCTTCCTCTGTCTGATCACTCCAGTCAAACACATTGTCTTCTTGAGAGACAAGTGCTTGTGATGATGAAGTCTGATTAGTCTGCTGAGGTCTTGATGGCTGTTGACCTTGAGATCTGCATTCTCTAGCAAAGTGGCTGAGTTTGTAACATTTAAAACACTCAACTTTTGACTTATCAAAAGCTGGTTTGCCTTCTGCTCTGGCTTGAAAGTTGCTTCTGCCAGTTCTCTTCAGAAACCTTTTGGCCCTCATGGTCAGCATTGCATGTTGCCATTTCAGATCCATCTCTTCTAGGTCATCTGGATGAATCTGTTCTAGATCTTCAGCATTTAGAGCAAACAGTCCATCATTGGCAACAAAAGCTTCATATTGAGCTTCAGTAGAGTTACCATCACCACCTGAAAAGGAATCACTACAATTAGATTTTTCAGATGACAGAAGAGCAGTGTTGTGATTATAAGAAAAAGATTTCTTTTTAGTGTCAATCTCAGTTTCAAACACTCTCAGACTGTTGTACAGATCATCCAGCTCTATTTCATCAAGAGTGTCTTTTGTTCTCCATTGAGCAGCATACACTGTCCACTCTTCTCCAAGAGATCTAAGGAACTTTCGGTTGACCTCATCTTGATCCAGGCTGACTTTTGCACTTTCCAATTCACTTATCAGTTTGTTGAACCTGTCAAAGATTTGAGTAAGGTTTTCATTCTTGCCACCAGAAAAGTTCTCATTCTGCTGTTTCAAAAGATCCTTTTGATTTCTCTTGGTATAGGCATTCCCAACAAATCTTTTCTCTAAAGCAATCCAAAGAGAATGAGCAGTATAAAACTTTTTAAGCTGATGTTGATAAGCATTAGGAATGGCTATTTGTAGAAGTGTAAGAGCTTTCACTTCATTCATTCTAGCCTTTCTTTCAAGTTCAGTTTTTGGAGGAGTTTTGATGGGTTTGCCCTCAGCATCAAGTTCAGGATCAACTGCAGGAGGAAATTCAACAGCTTCTCATATGGCATAATCAATGAATTGAATATGCTGTTGAATCCTGAGTTTCCACATCTCAAACTCAGTGGGCTTGAGCATAGGCACTTTGAGTCCTTGCCCAGATCCACTACTGCTATTATCAAATTCCATTGCAGAAAATAAAAAAAGATGTTAAAAGAAAGCTTTTGACTTTGAAAACAAAGAACGACCTGTGGCTCTGATACCACTTGTCAGGATCTAAATGTAACTTAAATAAGATTAACTGATTTGAATTTATCAGAGTGTAAACCAATAATCTTGTATTGAATCAAAGTCCAATTAAGAAGTTTGCGGAATAACACTTAATTGTTTTAATAAAAGCTTTCAGAATCAATAAGAAATAAGTATAAATTAATAAACAAAATTGCTTGTATTGCTGAACTGAATGATTACAATCACCTCTAATCTGTTTGATTAGATGAAGAACACAAATTGTTCTTAGGGTTTTACAACCTTAGAGGCTTATAAAAACTTAAACAAAAAGCAATTACAAACTTGAACGTGCAGAAACTTCATACAATAGAAAAACCTATTCTATGTATTTATAATGCTTTCTGATTTGTTTCCTTGAAGGACTCTGACTTCTCTGATAGTAGATATGCTGGAATCTTCGTGTAAATATCTCTTCCTGAATATCAGCACTTTCTGTTTATGAAACTGTTGAGCAGCCTGAATCACTTAGCAGCTTGAACAGAGCAGCTTGAGTAAATTTACTCTGGCAGCTTGAACTTTTGTACTAGCAGCTCGAACTTCTTCAACTAACAGCATGAACTTTTTACTTACATAGACAATCTACTAACAGTCTGAGAAATCTATCTAACAGTTTGAACTACTCAGAATATTTCCCAACAGTATCCTTATTGGACGAGTGTTGTATCGTGAGGGTTTCAAGAAACATACCTACAAAGTTCTCTGGGTTGCCTCCCTGGAAGCGCTAAGTTTTACGTCTTCAGCCAGACGTACTACTCCTATACTAGCCTAACTATGTTTGGGATCTTCTATCCTAATTAGTTTAGAGACTAGCATATTATTGGTGGCCCATAGAACGTATAATTTTAACCTATGTCCGTTTACTTTAAATGGCATGCCACCTTTTAGGTCTTGAATTTCTAACGCACAATGTGGGTAGACCTCTGTTACTATATATGGACCTGTCCATTTACATTTTAATTTACCGGGAAATAATTTAAGTCTTGCATTAAATAACCAAAATTTATTTCCTTTGGTAAATGTGTTGTTTCTCAGCATTCTATCATGAAAAGCCTTTGTTTTTTCTTCATAAATTTGTGTACACTCGTAGGCTTCCATACGAATTTCTTCCATCTCCATTACTTGGTTTAAGGTCCACCCCTATCGGATCTATCAAGGCGTGATGGCATCAAACGAGTGCAGAATCCTCGTTTAATGCTAACGGATCTAACACGAACAAACACACAGGAACACGGAGCCAAACACGATGCTAGCCGAACGAATATCGACCCCATAAGATGTATTGCTCCTATGTTCACTCTAAAACTCTCTGAACTTATCCTCATAAGTTCATACCTCATGAACTTAACCTGCAAACATGAACATAATACACAATCCTGAACTTAAGACATAAACATGAACATATAATCATGACTTGTATTAATAAGGCCCTGTCTATTACAAAAGACTATCAATTACAAAACTAGACTATTGTCGTCACACCGGGTGTACCAACAGACTCCCCTTTGACGATAGCTTATAGTGGATTTCATTTATCTATAGTTGTCGGCCTTATGTAGATTGCTACCTGCATGCAATCCCTGTTCAATACAAACTCTGACCACTCTCTGGTATTTCCTGCCTTCATGAAAGAAGATCGACTGTCCATGAAGATTCTGAAGGTCACCAAGAGAGAGGTTCACAAGATGCAGGGGATCGTATACCTTCAAAATAACTTTCTCATTTTCATCTTCCATTACTGCTTCAGCTGTCTCGTTGTCGACATACCACCACTTCAAGTTTCTAAGAACATCCTGTGGCGTAGTCTTAAACGGAACTCTTTTTAAGCACTTAACTGATTTGTAAACCATTTTAGACCATGGTCTACCAGTTTGCGGATCTATTCTTGACTCATCCACAACTCTTTTACCAGATCTTGGTTTCATCCTTTCAAACCTTCCAGACCGACCCTTTCTTCTGATAAATTTAGCAACAACTTCAGCATACGGGTCATCTCCTAGGTTGATCAGTTCCTTCCAGGCTAACTCTTTTATTTCACACTTAGGTAAAGAGTTGATGTCTTTTAGCCTTCCTCTCAAGTACTGTAGCCCATCTATTCTTTTAAGAACGAATAGCTGCAGCTACCTGTCAAAGAACCAGCTTAAGATTCCACCTGACAAATTTCCTTGACTTGGCAATTTCATCTTCTTCTTCGTAGCCAAGTCCGTATTCTTCTCTTTTTCCCTGAATCACCATCTCTCTTTTTTACTTCTTTAGTAAGCTCCCTATCAGGCGTCCTCAGGTTGTTCCGTGATAGGTTGCTTATATACAAGGTTTTCATTCACATCATCATCTTCGTATAAGATTACTTCATCATCGGATTTCCAGTCGGGTACATCTTCAGGAATGAAATCTCCTTCCTCGAGATCCTCCTGATCCAAGAAGTCTTCAAAATCAAACTTTAGCTCCTCTTCTTCTAATCATGTCAAAGCTCCAATCATCTCTTCTTCTATTACTTCTTTCGCCTCTGGATCCTTCCCTTTTCCTTTGTCTGCTGCTGATAAGCCAGACTCCCCTTGAATATCAGCTTGATGAGCAGATTATTGTAACGAAATATCTGCCAGCTCACTGTCTTTTTGAGCACTAGGTTCGTCTCCCTCATCATCCCTCTGATTATGCCTCAAGGAATCTGTCACATCCTTGCTTTAAGCATGATTTCAAAATCCCCAGGAGTAAATAACAATAGCCATAATCGTCACATTAAGTCTAGACCTTGCATAAATCTAAATAAAGCATTCCAATAAGTCATGCACTACACGTGCTACAAGGTTACAATACTAAGTTGCGATTACATCACAATATTATTAAAAGCAGCTACCCAGATCCCAAGGCATCATAAAGCTATACCACAAGCTGAATAGTGAGCTAAAGTCCTCTGGATTGATCAGAAAGTAGACCTAAGCAGATGGTCCAGCTTGCTTTTTACCTTTGCCTGTAAAATTGTAAGTAGCAACTGTAAGCTAATTGCTTAGTGAGATAACAGAAATTCATGATGCGTGTAAGATATGTCGCTAAAATAGTTATGCCTATAAAGGCTGCTCAAATATCATGCTTGCTTGCTTCTAAATGCTTATACTAGAGTGAATGGTTGCACAAATTGAGACATTGCACGCTGAAAAGGAAATGCTACCACCAGGTTTACCGCTTCCGATGATCAGTCGGTGATACGGGGCTAGCTACCCGCATAATTTCTTGGGATAGTGGTGAGAATCAGAGTTCCTTGTAGTAATGTACAATGCTTTTGCAATGCACAAAGAAACGCTTAAACAAGTCTTGATGTATAATATGCTGAAAGATAAGCAGATAGCAATAAACTTATGCATATTAATAGATCAGATGTGAGATCTTACTAAGCTGGGCACCGCGTGTACCTCAATGTTCGCCTTCACTCACATAAGCTCTATTGAAGGTCAAAGAAGGCATATAGAAGCAATGTATGTCTCAATTACATAAAAAACATGTAAACATGAATAACTGTTACTCACAGTACTGTTAAATGCTTGTTCTGGCTTATCTAGGCTTTAATATTGCTTTGCCCTGTTTCTGAAGGCTTTGAAACTTTAAATTTTGCTTTAATACACTCTCGCACTTCACTTCTACTCATAATCGAGCTAAGCACTTTAATTAATATCCGGTGTGCAACGAAGTCTCTGTAATTTACATTACAGAGTGTATAGCAAATTAACAAAACTAACACATAATAAATGGCTTTGAACATAAATCGTTGCTAATTGTATTGTAACTTTTTAATGACAATTATGTTTGGCCAATGGCCACTTAAATTGTGTTCATTCATAAATAAATAAATAAATAAATAAATAAATAAATAAATATATATATATATATATATATATATATATATATATATATATATATATATATATATATATATATATATATATATATATATATGTATATATATATATATATAAAAGGTTGCTCAAAAGTATACATATTTAACCAACTTATGGATATAACTTTATATATATGGAGGTTGCTATACGTTTATAAATTGATCACACTTATTTGCACATGTATAATCCTTTCTTTAACTTATTTTATATGTTGTTGTGAGTTGTTTGAAACACTAATATTCAAGATTTGATTATAAATAAATAGGGGTTGTCATGTTGTTATATATATATATATATATATATATATATATATATATATATATATATATATATATATATATATATATATATATATATATATATATATATATATATATATATATATATATATATATATATATATATATAGAGGGGTGAGTTCAATGGAAAACCACTATGCACCTGAAAACTATGGAAACCTTTGCAAACCGTCCGATTTGGTGCATTTCATGAAAAACGCGGTGGCATGATCGTAAATAAGGTGATGCATCACGCGGGATTTTGATGCATCACGCAGAAAATTTGATGCATCGCGCGGGATTTTGATGCATCGCGCGGGGAATTTGATGCATTTTGTGGTGGTGCAGTGCGGCTTTCACAAGTTTTCAGATGCATGGTGGTTTTCCATTGAACTCCCCTATATATATATATAGATTTAGGTTCAAGTGAGTACCACCTCTGATGCAGCGCACCAGAAGGTACCACCCTTAAAAGTAATTTTTTTGAAATTTTTTTTCATGAACATGTTCTAATTAACATTACACAGATCATATGTGAATTTCACGTAAATCCGAACACTCTAAGTGCATGAAAACACACATCACATAAATGCATGTTCACATGTCTTCAAAATTATGTAAGTGTGTGTTCACATCATTTTTTAGGAGCTAGGAGATGTGAATGTATGTGAAATTTACATACGATCTTCATAATGTTAATTAAAACATGTTTATGAAAAAAAAATTTTAAAAAAGTTTTTTTAAAGGTGGTACCTTCTGGTGCGCTGCATTTGGGTGGTACTCTCTCGAACCATATTCTATATATGTATATATATATATATATATATATATATATATATATATATATATATATATATATATATATATATATATATATATATATATATATATATATATATATATATACACTTTTCACACACATACGTCACAATTGTCAGTTTATATTTCTGTTTGTGCATGACACCTCCACACACACAACTCACATGCATTCATTGTAATTATGGATTTAAGGTTGCCGTCACTGATTTGCTATATACACACACATCGGAAATACAACTTAGAAAAAGAATAGGAGTTGCTGCTATGGAAGTTTCGGTGGGCTTAAAGATTACCGAAACCTTTCCAAGGTTTCGGTATCACCAAAAGTTTCTGTAGGTTTCTGTAGTTAAAGAAGGTTTCGGTATTTAATTGGGTCTCGGTAGCCTTCAAGGAGTTTCGGTATTTGGATGAGTCTTAGGTGGGTTTCGGTATTATCAAGGGGGTTCTCGGTAGCTTCTCGGTATTTACCAAAACCCAGGGGTTTCGGTTTCCATCTACATGCAACGCACAAATATACGACACACACTGCATCTAATTCATTTATGTTGGACTCGGTAGCTTAAGGGGGTGGGGTTTCGGTATTCATCATTACTTAAACCTAATGGTTTCGGTCTTATCTTCATAAAAACACGCATACATGACACCCAATACACACACTTATGTAAACACTTAATCATAACATGCATGGTTTAGTTTCAGATTCATATCACTAAACATAGCTTGATTCTTAATGTTTTGAAACTAATTTTTGTGTTCTTGAATCTTTAAAGAATCGTGGGTTTCATAGGAAGCAAAGAAAGAATAAAAAGTTAGAATTACCTCAAGAAACTCATAAAATCTTTGTAGGTTTTTGTTGCTAGATGTTTGATTGTAGCTTGATTCTTGATTTGTTGCAAAGTTTTGATGATTCTTGTGAGAATTTAGATGGAGTCGTGGCTTGGAAACGGGAAGGAAGAGTTTCTGATGAGTTTTGTTGGAAATGAGCAAAATGCTTTCTTTTGAGGTTTATATTTATTTGAAAGTTCCATCTTTTACATATTTGCCACAAAATTTTCATTTCTTCCTCTTTATTTGAAATTGATGCTTTATTATAATTCTTAACATATAATTAGCTTTAAACTTTATTTTTCATTACTAAATTGCACTATTTAGCAACTAATTTCATTAAATTCACAAATTACATTATAAAACGCAAATTGCCTCATAAACGCACAATTTAGAAAGCAAGGTGTTATAGTATGAGCCCACCACACTTGCCCTTCATCCCCGAAGTACCTAGGGCTCAAACCGACGCGGATAGGGAACCCTCATGTCTTGTTCAGATTCCCAGGTCTGGGAAGTTCCATGGGAAGTTCTCCACTGTACAAACACCATTGCCACTTTTTGGTTTCTTAACTTCTTTATTTTCATATCCAAAATTGCCTCAGGCTCATCGCATTGCAACTTCTCGTTGATATTGTAACTCAGATGATTGGCCCACTTTTCGCTTTCGTTTTCCTTGCACTTTCTCATTTGCGAGATGTGAAACACGTGGTGAATGTTTGACAATTTATTCTACAAGTCCAAAAGATAAGATTGAGTTCGAACACGTTTGATGATTCTAAAAGGACCAACGAATTGTGGTGCTAACTTGCCACGTTTGCCAAGACTGAACACACCCTTCATCGGTGAGACCATCGATACAACCCAATCATCTTTCTGAAATTCTAAGGGATTATGGCGTCGGTCGTGATAAGACTTCTGCCGAGATTGGGCGGTCTCCAGATGCTGTCGTATAATACGGATCTTGTCGTTAGTTTGCTGAAGTAACGCGGGACCGGCAATTGGTGCTTCACCTGCTTCATGCCAGCAAGTTGGCGTACTGCACTTGCGACCATATAAGGCTTCAAAAGGTGCTGCTTCAATGAATGAATGGTAGCTGTTGTTATAAGAAAACTCCACTAGAGGTAACTAATCGTCCCAATTAATGCTAAACGCAAGTACACAAGCCTGCAACATGTCTTCAGACTTAAGAATTGTGCGCTCTCTTTGGCCATCAGGCTGTGGATGATACGACGTGCTCATTCTGACTTTAGTGCCCAAACCTTCTTGTAGTCCAGTCCAGAACCTTTAAGTAAATCTGCTATCGCGATCAGAAACAATTGATATAGGCACACCGTGTTGCGTAACGATTTCATCAACATAGATCTTAGCCAACTTTTCCAGTGGATAGTTCTCGCAAATCGGAATGAAGTGGGAAAATTTTATTAGACGATCAACCATAACCCATATTGCATCGTGTTATCTTTCGCATAGTAAGGAGCTTTGTCACGAAGTCTATACCTCACTTGTAACTTATTTAATGCAGCATATGGCGCAAGAAGATTACAGTTCCATGAATTAATATTTATTACATCATAGCTTAGGTTATGGTCTAACTTATATCATAGGTGACTTATATGAACTTGTCACCTATTTTGCTGTGCTTCAATTAAATTTTTAGAAAAGGCTATAATATTATATTAGTTATGCTCGCAACGCAATGATTCATTTCTTTCGTATACTTTTTCATCACTTGCTATATTAAGATGCTAGCATTACATAACTTACTTCTAAAACTATGGTTTCCTTAAGGTACTTATTCGAACTAAATGCAATATTAATCAAATAGTTGATGTGAAGTTTAATATTCAAAAATAACTATCAATGCTATTGCGTTCATGAATCTACCGGTATCTCTAGATTAGTCCTGTCCTCATTCTTATCATATTCGACTCATAGTATAAAATATCGAATATCAAGCTTTAGGCAGCTTAAATTCCATTTAATGCTTTCGATGCGGCCAGAGGCAATTATAGTCCAAAATATATGTATTCGAAAATCTAAACCCTGAAAATATACGATCCAAGTTTTATAATCCAAGATCTAACCACCAGTCATAGAAAAATCTATCTATTGTGCGTTAGATTCAAACTCTAACACTTTAAGCCTTCATATCACCAAGCAGAACAAATATTGTTAAATTTTTGCAAACACATTATAGCACGCCAAACACTTTACTTTGCTTATTCATAAATTTTATTTTACTTATAATCTTTAAAGCAAATCCGGTGACTTAAAATTCATCAATCATGTTTCATTGTTCTCCACAAATGCTTTATACTTCTGATACAAGCTACATACCATGGAGTTGTTGCTTATTTAATTCTAATTCATTTGATCTCTTTTTAAGGAAATCAAAATTGGCTCGTCTAACAGATCCTTCACAACTTGAGTATGATTCTATATGTGTTCCTCCTGGTCTCAAATTCTTATTTGTATAATCATCATGTAGTTAGGCATAACTTTATCTCATCTTAATTCAATTCTAATAATTTTCTCTGAGATCATACACAAAAGAATTTTGCAATATTCCATCATGCATAGGCATTACTTAGGTAGTTCTTATATCGATATCGACTATGTGGTCACAGCTTGCTTCTAAAATTCACATGCATTCATTATGAAGACTTTCTTAGACCCAATTTAACATACATGGTTAATGAAACTTCTCAAATGTTATTGGTCTTTCTGAATTTATCATATTGTTAATGGTTCTTAGTCTATCTTTGCACGTAATAATCCGTATGCGGATGTCTAATAATTATCGTCTTGTTGGCATTAAGCATTTTTGTTTAGCTTGCGCATGCAATAATTAAATAGGGTTTTGCATAGCCCTGATTTGCATTAACTATCTTGCGAGTATTTTATTTTAATGCTTGTAGCTGTGTTATAACTGCACTGTTTTATTTCAAATTTCTTGCTTGTTCTTTCTTTAAAGTTTTCGATTCATCTGACTTATTTCTGAATGTATTAGCTTACATAGGTACATATTCAATAGCAATCAACATATCTTTTTAGTTTAACTATGTATTAATTCCATCGAACTGCTAGCAATGTAATAAAGTCTCATAAGGCTTATCAAGGGTATGACTGTAAGACAAATCATCTTCATTGTCGCTTGGTATAAATTCTTAGTACTGTAGGATATTAAACGGCCTTCTTGCTGCAACATGCAATGGTGAGCTCACCAGTATTCTCATGTAAACTTGATATATTTGTTCCATTTTGTCACAATACCCACAATACACAATTTCGTAGAGTATTTGCTATCATTATAATGATCTACATTTCCACAATGACTACACACTTGAAATCTCATAGGCCATCCATCATTACTAGATCTCCATATTTCATAACAATAGCATCTTACATTCACGGATCATATTTTCCTGTGTGTATCCTTCTACATCTCAGACGTACATTATAGGACTTGGCTTCTTTCTATGAAATTGTATGAAAGATCCATAGGTATTTGACAATCTCATTCTTATAATTATCCATAATATTTTTCCACTTTTTCTAAACAAGTTTCAATGTAAACTCAGGTCGGTGTTAAATCTTATCTATCATATTCTGTATATGACTAAGCATATACTTCTCTTTTGGCGTAACTCTTCATCTTTAATGAGAACAAGTTCAAAAATTTTCGGGACTCTTCTTTAAATTTGGCTTCATAAATCTCAGTAGTGGAATTCAGTTTTACTTGATAATCCAAAGAACCAATTGCTAGCACAAGTCTCTCACATCCTCATGTTGTTTCTTCCTATGCTCTTCCTCATACTTAGTCTTGACTTCATCACTAACACAAAACTGGTATTACATAAGCTTACTTGACATTTCTTGTTTTCAATGACGATGGCTTGCATTATTTGCTTTAGTTATTAGGGAGTGAGAGCACATCTAGCTCTCTTATTAATATTTATCATGTTCTGATATATAGTAAATAGTATAGAATATATGAACATGTAGTATTCCTATTCTACCCCATATGCCCAAATCCTGAAGTGATGTCATAACCTATCTCAGTTCAAATCAATGCCTAGATATTCTAAGCTAATATCTTTGCATAAGAGTTTGACTCCAATTGTTATTGCTAACACGTCAATCTCTCAAACTAATGCTCTGATACCATCCTGTCACATCCTTTCTTTAAGCATGCTTGCAAAACCCAAGGAATAAATAACAATAGCCATAATCATCACATTAAGTCTAGAGCTTGCATAAATCTAAATAAAGCGTTATAATAAGTCATGCACTACACGTGCTACAAGGTTACAGTACTAACTTGCTATTACATCACAATATTATTAAAAGCAGCTACCCAGATCCCAAGGCATCATAAAGCAATACCACAAGCTGAATAGTGAGCTAAAGTCCTCTGGGTTGATAAAAAAGTAGACCTAAGCAGATGGTCCATCTTGCTCTTTACCTCTGCCTGTAAAATTGTAAGTATTAACTGTAAGCTAATTACTTAGTGAGATAACGGAAACTCATAATACATGTAAGATATGTGGCTAAAATAGTTATGCCAGGAAGGCTGCTCAAATATTATGCTTGCTTGCTTCTAAATGCTTATACCAAAGTGAATGCTTGCACAAATTGAGACATTGCACGCTGAATAGGAAATGTTAACACTAGGGTTACCGCTTCCGATGATCAGTCGGTGATACGGGGCTAGCTACCCGCATAAATGCTTGGGATAGTGGTGAGCATCAGAGTTGCTTGCAGTAATGTATAATTCTTATGAAATGCACCAAGAAACGCTTAAACAAGTCTTGATGTATAATATGCTGAAAGATAAGCAGATAATAATAAACTTATGCATATGAACAGATCAGATGTGACACCCAATACACACACTTAAGCGGGGGGGGGAGGGGGGGGGGGGGCGTTTGGTATTCATTATTAGGTTTCGGTACTATTTTCATACAAACACGCATACATGACACCCAATACACACACTTATTTAAACACTTATTCGTAACATTAATGGTTTAATTTCAGCTTCATATCACTAAACATAGCTTGATTCTTAATGTTTTGAAAGTAACTTTTGTGTTCTTGAATCTTCAAAGAACCGTGGGTTTCATAGGAACCAAAGAAAGAATAAAAAGTTACAATTACCACAAGAAACTCATAAAATCTTTTTAGGTTGTTGTTGCTAGATGTTTGATTGTAGCTTGATTCTTGAGAGGATTTAGATGGAGCCGTGACTTAGAAAAGGGAAGGAAGAGTTTTTGATGTGTTTTGTTGGAAATGAGCAAAATGCTTTCTTTTGAGGTTTAAATTTATTTGAAAGTTCCATCTTTTACGTATTTGCCACAAAATTTTAATTTGTTCCTCTTTATTTGAAATTGATGCTTTAGTAAAATTCTTAACATATAATTAGCTTAAAATTTATTTTTCGTACTAAATTGCACTACTTAGCAATTAATTTCATTAAATTCACAAATTACATTATAAAATGCAAATTTCCTCATAAACGCACAATTTAGAAAGCAAGGTGTTATAGGATCATCCTTGTAAATCTCCCCCTGAGATGCACGATCTTTCAAAAACTTCTCCAGCATAGCCTCTAGTTTTGCAATCTTTTGCTGTTGATCAGTTACTATCTGATCAAACCTGGCATTATGCTGTTGAAGCTCAAGCACCACCCTTGACAGTTGAAGAATTTGAACAACTTGACCATTTATCTTATCATGGAAGTTCTGGTTGTCGGCTGGAGTGGATGTGGATGGAGTGGTTGTGGTGGTTTCTGGTGGTATGGATGCTGAGGTGGATGGCATGCCTTGATCTATTCTCTGTCTCTTTTCCCTTTGATGCCTTTCAACAAACGTTTCTTCTTCAGGCGCATATTCGTCGTCATCTTCATCTTGAAGATGGAATGATTGCTATGGTTCCTCAGATTGCGGCACTACCAATCGAGACCGATAACGACCAAAAGTCGTCGAAGGGTTTGCCGCCTCCATCATATCTCTGGCCTCATCCGAGTCTGTGTCGGAATCAGTCTCAACAGCCTCTATAGATTGTTCTGCATGATAATTGTCTATATCCTAAAAAATATTGCCTGGTGCTTCACGGGGTTGAAGGATATCTTGAATCACTTCTTCAGCAATTTCTGTCTGAGCTGCTCCCCCGTCAGGGAGTGCTTTGCATTACGGGTGAGGTGAGTGGTTATGCTTAGACCTATTCCCTAACGGGGGTCAAGTCCATCCGATCTTGGGAGCTAAGCCACCTTGATAGACTCAAGATCATACCCTGTTGAATGGGTGACCTGAGATCTCGCAAAGAAAAAACAATTAGAAACGCCCTTACGAGGTAATTATGAGTTAAACTACTTGTGTTAGCATGGAAGTCAGCCCGCTGATTCCATTCTGCTACTAGGGTTCCAACCTTTCCACTTAGCGCCCAACCGAGCTTTGAAGGGATAGGGAAAGGGATGAAAAGAAAGATGGTCTCACTCCTTTTAGGAACAACTCGAAAGTACTTGACTTCAGTCCCAGTACTGAAACACGTGACTTCAGGAGTGAATTTCAGAAAATGTCTTCCGAGCTTCCTGTCTCGGATCAGCTCGAACAACCGGTGAACAAGCCACTGCTGCCAGTGTTGGAACCCGCTGACGCTGGGCTGGAGCAGCTGCTTCTTGTGCCGCTGCTGGGCCTTGTTGCTCAATGTCCAGCCATCCATCTCTGGCTAGAGCAACATATTCTGGATTGAGCAAAGCTCCAAATATTCTAAGCCTTCTCTGGCTATGACTCTGACAGTCAGAAAAAATTCCCTTATCAATGCGTGCTACAACAACCATTTCAGGTGAAGGTGGCAAATCCGGCAGACAATGACGGATTATCATCATCACAAAACGCGGAAAAAACAAAAATCTTTCTCGACTGGGCGCCATTATTTGATGGATTAATTCAACAAAAAAGAATCTTGAAAATCTATAAGGCTTGTTATACACAAGTGAGATCATTCTGACTGTAGCTTGGATGTCATCACGTCAAAACCGGCCTTCTTAGGTGCAAGACACACGAGAAGAACATGCATAAAGTACCTCCACTGCCCTATAAGTCCACTTTTGACATAGGAGGCTTTGGCTAGGTCTTGTGAACCACCCATTCTTTGAAATGCTCCTTGTCTTAGTGTGGCTAGGAAATCAATCGGACCATTCTCTTGTGCTTCTGTCCCCAAATGCAGAATTGTTGTCAAATCTTGAGCTGAGAAGGCAATCGCATGGCCATTTACTGTCGCTCTAAGAACTGGGGGCATAATGGAGCTGTCGAAGTGTAGCGTACTCCAGAACTGACGAACATATTGTATCATCAAGGTTGGGCTATTAGTCAACGCATACACTACTCGAGATCGCATCAAAAATTCCAGAATTTCATGGTCTTGGCCAGCCTCTGGTGCTTGCATATCAATGCTCAACACCATTTTGTGGTTATTGACGAAAGCATGCTCTGCCATTCCTGCACATGCAATACACATTTCAAAATTTGAAAAACTGAATTTTTTAAAACAAATAAGTTCGCACGAACTTATGTCCATACGAACATAAAGATAAGTTCGCACGAACTTAGTGTGGCTAAGTTCGTATGAACTTGTTGATATTTTGAATTAAGTTCGCACGAACTTACAGCCCTTAAGTTCGTACGAACTTGTTCTTGATGAACAAGTTCGTGGTCGGCAATTTAACAACAAAACTCCAAATGTAACACTTTTTAGACTTAATCAACTCATAAAACTAGTCCTAAAGGTTCTAATCGACTTTATTGAGGTTCCATGTTAAGTTTTATAGCCTTAAACTTAGTATAACACTTAGTTTTTCGGTTATATAAACATAAAACACACGATAAAAGTCCATTTATGCTCCCAAATATTACTTACTTTGTTGTTTAGTAGTTAAACCAAAAGTAAATATTTGTAAGTTCGAGAGTGAACAGTTAGATCTTCCTGAAACAGAAACAAAGTATACTATATCCGACAAGTTCGTAATCGCCTGAATAAGTTTGTGGTCGCCAAAGTAAGTTCATGAGGAAGAAGTCCGTGAGTAGGTTAACGAATTTAATGCATTTGCACTATTTATAGGCCCACATACTGTTCTATGAACTTAGTTGCCTTAAGTTCGTTCGAACTTATTTCCATAAGTTCGTACGGACTTAGGTTGTGACGAATTTATGTTAAAATTTGGAAAACTTTGAAATATTTTCAACTTTTCACGGACTACCTCACTTTGAGCAAACAGATTATCATGCATCTTTTGTTTTTCCAACTGAAATGCATCCAAGTATCTGACCTCGATCCTACTTATTTAAAATTTACCTAGAAAACTAAAATGAAGTAAAATTAAATAAAATGAAATTGCAAGAATTTAAAGACAAAATAACACTACCTAAATATTTTTGTGAGAGAGTCATAAAATGTTCAATCAGATAGTATTTCCAACGCACTTCTGGTGTTGCACTTCACACTTTGGAATTTTAACATCCCTTTATTGTTTGTTGTAACATACACACCATACTGATTATTGGTATTGTTGTCCACTTAAACACGCAACACTAGAACTTTCCTTTGGGCCTTTTAGTTATCAAGAAATCACCTTACGTGTTTCACACTTAGACATACTTCTGTGATCAAGACATACATACAATCATTATGACCTTTTTGTATTTGCAAATCATCTTTAAAAGAGTGTCTTAGTTTGTCTTTGGGTAGAGCATTCTTCTTATTTTTAGCCAAGATAGCGGTGAAAGGTCTGTACTTACGTACAACAAATTGACATATCTTGCTATATTAAGTCAAAACAGCGGTGACAGGTCTGTACTTACGTATAACAAAGCGACATGTCTTGACTTTCTTTACGACGCATGCTTGCTCTTTATTTTAGATGTATTTTGATGAAGCAATACAGCCCCATACTGATTTACATACCTCATTCATTATTATTGTATGTGAGTCTCTAACACAGAAATTAAGACCTATTGGTCTACGTCTAAGTTAGTTACACATACGACAATTTCTCGATTGTTTTATTGGCTTTTAGGAAAATCTTCATGTTTCATGCCAACCAACACATTAGAACATGACTATGTACATCACTAAAACTTTATAGTGCATTATGTTTCATTTTCCTCTTTTCATTTTTTTTTAATTTTTTTTATGTATTTATTACTTTTTATATGTTTTTTGTTAACTAAATTAACTAGAAAAGCATATTAAAAGGTAAATATTAAGAAAAACTATCTAAAGAGGTCAGGTTACTCTGGATTTCACATCCCGTTTAGTTGGACTAACAACTCATAGCGTGATCAATCATATGCTTTTGTGAACAGATCTGCATAGTTGTCTTCCGTTGGAACTTTTACCAATTTAATCACGTTTTTCTCTGCACAGTCACGAATAAAATGATGACAAAATATCTATATGCTTAGTCTTACTGTGCTTTACCGGATTATTGGTTATTTCTATCGTGGACTGATTGTCTATATTAATAGGAGTATGAGTATAAGTCAAACCATAATCCCGAAATTGTTGTTGGATCCACAGAACCTGTGAACAGCAACTACCTGTAGCTACATATTCGGCTTCACATGTGGATACGGCTACCGAAGTCTGTTTCTTGCAGTTCCAGGACACCAGTCTCCCTCCTAAGAACTCACAACCTCCCGTTGTTGAATTTTTGTTCAAGATGCACCCTCCATAATCCGAGTCTGTGTAAGCTTCCAATTCAAGATCTCCGTCAGCATGATACCAAAGTCCCAACTTTGGGTTTGACTTCAGGTATCTCAGAATCCGCTTCATAGCTTTCATACGCATCTCCTCAGGGTTCGCTTGAAACCTGGAAAAAATACAAACAACAACCATAATGTCTGGTCTGGAAGCAGTTAAATACATAAGTGACCCGATCATGACCCGATATAATGTCGGATCCACATTAGTATCACTATCGGTACCCGGTCCTAGATTGTGATTGACTCGAAATGGAGTGGTGAAATGTGCTGTGAGTTTTGTTCCTTCCATCCCGAAGCGCTATAATATTTCATAGATATACTTCGCCTGATGAATGAACATACCTTTCTTTCTTTGTTCAACTTGTAAACCCAGAAAGAAATGCAGCTCCTCCATCACACTCATCTCGAACTTTGACTTCATAACCTTCTTAAAATCCTTGCACATCTTTTCATTTGACGACCCAAAGATTATGTCATCAACATAGACTTGTACCAGTAAGAAATCATTCTTTTTCCTCTTAATGAAAAGTGTACTATTGATACGCCCTCTCCCGAACCCATTTTCTAAGAGATGAGTAGATAGTGTCTCGTACCATGCCCTAGGTGCCTGATGTAACCCATACAGAGCCTTATCCAGTTTATATACTCTGTCTGGATACTTAGGATCTGTAAACCCTGGCGGTTGTTCGACATACACCGATTCCTTCACTTTCCCGTACAAGAAGGCACTCTTGACGTCTAGTTGATAAACTTTATATCCTATGAAGGATGCAAATGCGAGAAACAGTCGGATAGTGTAAGAACCGACATTAAACAAGGTTAGCAACTACGATCTAATTAGTATTTAATAGCCAATTATAACCTAATCAGTGGTCATTAGAAGTTAATCAAAGTGATTAACAAAGTTCATTAGAAAATTCAACTCAAATAGAATCAAATTCATCGGTGCGATGAATCGGGAAATCAATTAATCTAATCGATTTACGATATGAGGGATTAATTCAACTAAGTACATAATTAAATTATGATTAGTAACACTAATCATACACTAATACAATTACTTAACATTTATTATGCAAAACAATTCATTAAAACAATGCATCCAAAAGTATTTATGAATTTACAAAAAAAAGGGAAATACAAGAATACATTTCTAAATACTTTTATACAAAAAAATAAATGAAAATACACCAAAAATACCTCCCTTAGGCCAGCCAATAGGAAGGACAAAAGGACCTTGAAATAATTTATTCTACTCAACATATCAAAATCAAATCCTCTTTATTTCAATTCATCCAAGATTTGCACTATTCTTCATCATTTCACTATCTTTTCAAGATCCAATTTTCCCTATAAATAGAGAACATTTCCATTCATTTTAAACACAACAAAACCCCTCTTTTCTCTCTTCAAAAACCGGCCATAAGCCCTCCCAAAGCCAAAAACCATCAATTTTTGGTGTTCTTGAAGTATTTCATGTTCTTCATATTTTGAAGTGTTCTTGGTGCAACTTTTGCAAGAGTTTCAACTTCTTCTCATTTGCATTCTTATAAAACATCAAAGTAAGTAAATACTAAGTTATTTCATCTTATATTTATGTTTATATAAGTCTTGCATCATATATATAGTCACCAACAACAACAAGTTTCATAAAAACTCAAGTTTATAAATCCCTTGTTTTGTTTTTAAGTTGTTTTCTTCAAATGTGTTTGTAAATATATAAACACATTATGTAAGTGTAAATATTATGAAAACAAGTGATATATATGTGTTTTATAACTTTCATACAAGTAGTCATTGAATAAACAACAAGAATCACTAGTTATTTCAAGTTTATGAACAACGGAATTTCGGCAGAAAAGTTGCATCGACTTTGAAAAATCATAACTAATTCATAGCTTAACAAAATGAGTTGATTCTTGTCTCAAAAGTTAGATCTATGTCTTAACTATACATCGGGAAGTTTTCATAATTTCTTTTGGAGTTTAAGACCTCCAGAAATTATTTGGGAAACCGAAAGTTTGACAGCTCAAAAATGGCCAACATAGGGTTTTCAACAAGCTTTTTCCCCAACCTAAACATCTCGAAAAATGGCCGTTCTTGACTTCAAAAATTCATTGTATATAGTAGTTTAATGCCCAAGAAAACCAAAGCCTAAAACGTTTTGGAGCTTGGTCAAAAACAACCTCAAAATAGGCTGAAAAACCTTCGAAAAAGCTGGAAAAATTACATATATAAACTTGACGTTTTAAGTGTGTTTTATTTATAAACTTGTAATGTTGGATGATTTAAGACATAAAAATCTATAAATATACATATTATTTACTCGATTAAGCACATCCGGCTTCATCACCCATCAATCTACGCGAATTTGCATTTTACGCTTATATTTGACATCGCACTCACGGTGAGTTCTCATAGCCCCTATTTTCACATTGTTATGTTTTGGGGTTGAAATACATGGTACGTTTTCATATGGACACGAAAACAACTTCATTTCTATTATGTAGTACACATGTGGTTCCATCAGCCCTTATATCATGAACCGTTAATTGCATTTATTTGTAAGCGCAAATATATTATGGATAGATCTATTGGGAGTCATGTCCCCCATTCGGGTTAGTTCAGCTCGGCTAACAACGAGTGCATATATATTTAACACACGGTATTATGTATGGGAATACTGCACAGGGCAAACTCATTTTATTAAGCTTCAGTTGCATGATGGTTTATATGTAATACATAACTTGGAATTTATGATTATATAAATTCAAACTCAACTGTTGTTGTCCATACAAGTCAGATTTATGTGTAAATCTATGAACTCACCAACAATTTTGTTGACGTATTTTAGCGTGTATTTTTTGGAAATTAAGGCAAGTGTCTCACATCAGACGTATTTGTCAAGCTTCCGCACCTAAGGAGTCGCATGCATTTGCAAAACTACCGAAGATTTAGTTGCATTATTTTAATTATTTTAATTATGTATTTAAATCTCTGTACCATGCGAACTACTCTTCTTCATATCAGACTATGTAAAACATTTCCATATTTGAAAGTTTTATTGATGTATTTTTGAAAACGTCCATATAGTGGTCGTTCGTTATGATTATGGTTATGCTTTCGCGACGTCACGCTTCGTTGCCAACCGGGGTAACGGGGTGTGACAGATTGCTTCAAGCCTTGCTACTGGTGCAAACACTTCATTGTAATAAATTCCTTCTTCTTGATTGAAGCCATTGACTACGAGTCCTGCCTTGTTACGAGTAACAATGCCTCGATCATCCCTTTTGCACTTAAAGACCCATTTGGTCCCTATTGCAACTTCTCCACGAGGCAAAGGCACTAACTCCCAGACTTGCAGTTTCTTGAACTGTGAGAGTTCCTCCTGCATTGCTTCAACCCAAGAATTATCCTTTAGAGCCATTTGAACATTTTTTGGCTCAACTTGAGAGATGAAACATGAGTACAAACAAGTGTGAAATGCCTCGGAGTCATTGATCATCGATAACAACACTGTATTAATATTCACATTACTCCCAGTTCTCACTCCTGCATTTGGATTCCTAATAATGTCCTCAAGTGGGTGATCCTTATGTACTTTTGATGTTTCAACTGCATCGACGTGAAGATTGTCACCCAGGTTAGATCTTATTTCTCCTAATGGTGGTGTGACTTCAGACCGAACATCCTCTTCAAGATCATTATCTTCTGAGTCTGGACTGTTTGTTTGATTCACATCAATAGGCGACGAAGGTTCTTCAGTTGTTGGGGACCCGTATTCTGTCGATAGGTTTTCTTCAGATGTCATGGGGATGCTCGAATTGGAAAATACCCTACCCTCTTCATCAAGATTTAAGGTTGAGAAGTAATTCTCCAGAGGTCCTGCATCACCACTAAAAGGAATGTTAAATGATTCAAACACAGAGTCATAATCAAATAATTATTCTGGACCTATTTGGGGCTCATGTGTATAACTGGCTACATCGATGTCAAACACAATTTCTACAGTACCAGTAGTTTTATTAAAAACCCTCTTGTTTGGTGAATTTGGGACATAACCTAGGAAGTATCATTCGTCTGCCTTTTCACCAAACATAGGTTGATGTTTCGTTTTTTACAGAGTACATGGCACCCCAAATAGTTCAAGCCCAGTTAAATTTGGTGGTCACTTTTTCAAAATCTCATAACAGGTTTTGTTCAAAGATTTGACAGTAAGGACTCTGTTTAAAACATGACAAACGGTATTCACTGCTTCCCCCCAAAACATTGTGGGAATCTTCGAATCCGAAAGCATAGTCCTTGCTGCCTCAATCAATGTCCCGTTCTTTCGTTCTACCACCCCATTTTGTTGATGCTCATATGGTGCACTAAATTGATGCACTATGCCTTTAGTTAGGCAATACACGCCCATTACTGCATTTTTGAACTCTGTTCCATTATCAGTTCTGATACGTTTTACCCTTTTCCCATAGGAGTTCTCAACTTGTTCTAAGAACCTAATCAGCATGCCTGCTGTTTCGTCCTTTGTACCTAAAAAGAAAACCCGAAAATCGTGAGTAATCATCATTGATAACCAAACAATACCAACTCCCATCTATACTCCTTTTGTTGATTGGACCAAAGAGATCCATATGCAGTAGATCCAAGGTGGAGGTGTTTGAGTTTCGAGTCTTAGACTTGTGCGCTTTCTTGTGTTGTTTCCCTTTCTTGCAAGGCACACACTTGTCTTCAAATTGGAAGATCTTAATAGGAACACCTTGCACAAGGCCATTTTTGGTGATGAATTTCATCTTCCTTAAGTGCAGGTGAGCCATTCGCTTGGGTCATAGCAAAGATTCTGATTCTGAAGCTTTTGATAGTAAACATGTAGATCCCATCGAAGATTCTGCTATGGACATGTTCATCATATACAGATCATTCTTCCTTGGAGCCTTCATCATTTTCCACTCTTCAGGAATCTTAAATCCAGACTTTAGCACTAGCGCTTCCTTCTCAGTAAAGAGTACTGAATGTTGTCTATCACAGATTTGAGATACACTAATGAGATTGTGATCAAGCTTCTCTACATAGTAGACTTGCTCAATTAGTGACTGTTCCTAATCCAGTGATATCGCCTCATTTATTCCAAGCGAATGAGACAAATCCTTTATACCCACTTTTGAAGTCTGTCAGTAGACTTCTTTCCCCTGTCATGTGTCGTGAGCAACCACTATCCACGAACCATTTGTTGTTTAGACCTGTAGCTGACTCCTGCACATGAAACAAAATGAGTTAGTTATCATGGGAAACCCAAGCCATGACTGACTTGGTAATACCGTTCTCATCCACAAAAGTGAATTCTTTCAAATACCCATCTCTCCTTTCAGGTGACTTGGGTTTTTGATCAAGAACACATTGTGAATTCGAGTTATTATCATCCGTTATTGGTCTTTGGTTTGGTCTTTGCTGTTCGGCCCTAGAATAATTTTTTGTTATAGTGCATCTCATTGTGATAATTCTGGGATCTACATGGTGTCTGATGTCTATTAGGAGTGTGAGACCTAACTAGAGTTTGACTCCTATTCGGTGTACGATTCCTAAGGTTGGGTTGAGGGCCATACCTTGATTGACTTTGGAATCTATTTGGTAAATTATTCCTATGCCTTCCATTTTGTTTGATAGACAACGGTGTTTGTTTACTCCCTAATCGTGACATCACACTAGAGTTTTTCTCCAAACTTTGAGAACTACTCATGCTCGCATCAGCAGGTATTGATTTCAAGGTAGGTTGTTCTTGTTTCCCTTTGTTCAGTGTAGACTCCGTTTTCTTATAGGGACAACCTGAAGCAACATGATCATTCTCGTGACACCTCAAGCAAGACATCTTATCAATTGACCTCTTATATGCACTCTTTGTCTTAGGTGTCTCACTAATGTCCTGATTGATCGTATCAACTGCCTTGCCCATCTCCTCTTCTTACTTATCACTTACAGTTTCGACTTTATCTAGTTTTGGCATACTACTAGACTCCATAAACTGTACTGTTTTCTTAACCTGAGGAGTAGATGTTGACACTTTAGCTTGCTCCTTTTCCTTAACTTCCTCTGATTTGACTGATTCCATAGTCTCCTCCTGAGGAGTAAGAACATAGTTGCTATTATAGGTGGAGACACATCTTGATAACCTACTCCAGTCGGTTATTTGGACTGTCTCTGGGAATCTATGATTTTGCCTAAAGTCAAGGACGAATTCCTAAACTTTTCAATTTTGTTGTTCGCCTCAGCCACCGTAACCCTAGAGTCTCCTTGTTATTTATCTTTCAGGGAGATCTCTTTGGTTAGTGACTCTATATGCTCATGAATCAGTTCATTCTGGACACATTGTTCGCTTAATTTGTCTTTCAGAACTATCATATCATGAGCATCAGCTTTCAGCTTAGCCTTAAGATCTTCCTTAATGTCTAATAATCTAGCATTATTAGATTTTAATGATTGTATTTGAGAAGTCATTGGAGTATATGTCTCTGGTACTAGATTCAATTTATCATTTAAAGTAGTACATAAAACTCAGAAATCATGCAAGGTAGAAAAGTTAAGAGTTACCTTTTTCTTGTCAGATTCGACGTTGGCCATCTGAGCTGCAAAATCCAAAGAGGTCAGCTTCTCAGTGTTTTCCAGTTCCAATATTTCTGAATGGGACTGCTGGGTATCCTCTTACTTTTCTTCTTCTGCTCCCATATAAGTCTCTGTCACTTCAGCCATGAAAGCTCTAGTGTTTGTCTTAGGATGTGCATTGCAATCATATGTACCATCTAACTATTTGTTAGATGACACGTTTGTCAGTAAACCAGCCACTGACGCCTGATTCCCTGAACCGGTAGCTGTCTGACGTCCCGAGTTTTGATGGTTATCCATCTTGGGTCTTCGACACTCTCTCGCAAAGTGTCCCAACCCCTGATACTTTTAACACTTTACTTTTGTTTTGTCAAAGCCTACATTGTTCACACTCAGATTTCTTCCAGTTCGTTTCATAAACCTTTTGACTCTCTGTGTGACCATGGCCAGTTGCCATTGTAGGTCCACCTGTTCCAAATCATCAGGATCAACCTGATCATAGTTTTCCTCCCATAGTGTCAGATCATTGATCTTCCCTTGAATACAGTTCCCGTAAGCTGCTACAAACGATGCTAGAAGCTTGAGTTGCTCCTCTGCAGTTTTAGCACTCATTGACATTTTTGGGTATCCCTGAGATGATGATCCTGAAGGATAAATCTGTGGTTGATCATCTGGTTTTGGGAAACCCAGAAAGGCCCTACCATTTGATTCTTCTGCTTCTCCATGTATACCCTATTATTCTCTAGAATAAAACGTTGTAGCTCCAGAACTAGGTACACTAGACATTGATGGCTTAGACTTACCGAAGTACATCTCAGGATCTTGTAGCTGATCATATTCCATCTCCTTCTTTTGTAACTTGAAGTTATGAGCTCGTAGCATCCCAGTAACTTCTTCAAGAGACAAAGTGTCCAACTTCTCTTGATCATGCTTCAATAAAGTGGTGTACATCTCCCACTTAGACAGTAAAGCATCCAAAAGCTCATCCAGTTTCTTAGATTCTTGATAATCAACTCTGTGATTATCCAGTTCAGTCAATAAATTATATAATCCTGTGATTACTTCATCTAAACTCTCATTCTTCAAACTCTTGAAGATTGCGAATTGTTGTTAAAAACAAGTCCGTTCTCCCTTTCCTTACTCGAGGATTTCCCTGATACCTTCTAACCAAAGCTTCCCAAAGTTCTTTCGAGGTTCAGTGATGCTTGAAGGAATATAAAATTTCCAAAGGTAATGACATCTTAAAGGAAGATAAGGCTCGATTTTCAGCTTCATAAATTTTCTTATCCTCATCCTTCTTTTGTTGATAGGATAGAACTTTTTTCCGGCCTTTGAGATCCTTAGTTGGAGGAACATACCCTTCGTCAATACATATCCACATATGCATGTCGTTGTACCGAGCGAACTCTGCAAACCTATCCTTCCACCAGTAATAATCCTCAATCTTCATAAGCTTTGGTGGGGAGTTCTATTTTCCCACCCCTATTGGATCCATCAAGGAGTGATAGAGTCAAACGAGTGCGGAATCCTCGTTTAACGCTAACGGATCTAACACGAAGAAACACACAGGACCACGGAGCCAAACACGATGCTAGCCGAACGAATATCGACCCCACAAGATGTATTGCTCCTAAATTCGCTCTAAAACTCTCTGAAATCGTCTGAAATCTCACACTCAAAGTTCTGAAAGTCGTATAGAATTATTGAACATAAGTTCATGATATAAACATTAAGTTCGTGCATGGCCCAAGACCACGAACATTTAGGTTCAAGCCCATGCAGATAAGTTCGTATGAACTTATCAGAGCTAAGTTCGTACGAACTTATAAGCCATAAGTTTGTACTTCATGCAATTGTCGGTGTTGCTTTAGGGTCATTTTGTAGTAGTGTTTAAGTCCGTATGAACTTATCAGCCATAAGTTCATACCTCATGAACTTATCATGCGATCATGAACTTATCATGCAATCATGAACTTATCATGCAATCATGAACTTATCATGCAAACATGAACATAATACACAATTATGAACTTAAGACATAAACATGAACATATAATCATGACTTGTAATAATAAGGCCCTATCTATTACAAAAGACTATCAATTACAAAACTTGACTTCTGTCGTCACACCGGGTGTACCAACAGTTGGAATTTCCAGTCCCTAATTTCTAGATTAAATTCTTGTAGTAGAAGGATCCACCGAATCAATCGACGCTTGGTCTCCTTCTTTGCTAACAAGTGCCTTAAAGCATTGTGGTCTGAGAACACGATGAAATTTGCCCCCCAAATAGATGAATTAAATTTATCAAGGGCAAATACGACGTCTAGCAATTCTTTTTCTGTAGTAACGTAGTTCATATATGTCTCATTGAAAGTTTTACTTTCATAGTAAATGACCAAAAGTTTCTTTTCAACTCTCTGGCCAAGCACAACACCTACTGCGTAATTAATAGCATCACCCGTGATCTCAAACGGTTGAGACCAATCTAAAGATTGCAGGATTGGTGCTTCGGTTAACTTCGCTTTCAGTTTCTCAAATGCTTGCATGCATGCTTCATCGAAGTTAAATTCCATGCCTTTTGCCAAGAGATTTCATAATGGCCTTGAGATTGCACTGAATCCTTAATAAATCACATATAGAATCCAACATGACCTAAAAAGGATCTCACTCCCTTAACATTGGTAGGGGTAGAAGTGATGAGATCAATTGGACTTTTGCTTTATCCACTTCCATGCCTTTTTTCAGACACAATGTGTCCCAGCACTACCCCTTCTGTCACCATGAAGTAGTTTCAGTGCATCTCTTTAGGACTTTTTCTAAATGTCCTAGACAGTCATCAAATGACTTATCAAAAATCGAGAAGTCATCTATGAAACTTTCAAAAGAACCACCCACCATATCCTAAAAGATTTCCACCATACATCGTTGAAATGTAGCGGGTGCATTACATAGTCCAAAAAGCATCCTTCGGTATGCAAAGTTTCCATATGTATATGTAAATGTCGTTTTCTCTTGATCCACTAGATGAATTGGAATTTGGTTATATCAGAGTAGCTATTTAGAAAATAGTTTAACGTCTAACCTGCTAACTTTTGCACTACTTGATGAATGAATGGTAGTGGAAAGTGATCTTGGAAGTAGCAGTGTTTAGTTTCCTATAATCTATGCATACTCTCCATGTAGTTATAGGGCGGGTAGTGATTTCTCCTTTTTCTTCTCTATCTATTAAAGTGATTCCAGATTTCTTCGGCACAGTTTGGGTTGGATTGACCCATTTGCTATCAGATATTGGATAAATGATTCCAGCGTCCTACCACTTTAAGACTTTCTTCTTCACTACCTCCCTTAAATTGGGATTCAGCCTCCTTTGTGTATCTCTTACTGGTATCAACAATGATTCTTTGCATGCATAAGGTAGGACTGATTACTTTCAAATCTGCTATTGTCCAACCTACAACCTCTTTATACTTTACTAGTACTTCCAGTAGGGCTTTTTCTTGTTCCTCAGTCAATAATGACTGGAAGAGTGTCATTCCGACCTAAGAAGGCATACTTCAAACGCACAGGCACGGCTTTTAACTCTAGAACAGGTGGTTGTTCTATTGAAGGCCTTGCAGATACATGCAAATCAGTTGGTAATTTTCAGTCTTATTCGTCCACAGTGGTTGTTTAGATTCCACCGTGGATTCCATGACTGCCTCAAACTCGTTCCATTGCTCGAATGTCAATATAGCAGTATCATGTTTAGTAAAAAATAATTAAGTGGTGTCTTTTGCATTGATTAGTGAACCGTGCTGCTGCACAAGGTCATCCACCACATCTATCATGTAACATTCTGAATCGATTGAAGCAGTGGTGGAAACATTGAACACATTTAATCGCAACTTGCGATTCCCAAAGGCAATATTTACAATTGATTTGAGCATTAATTGTAGCTAAGAACGGCCAACCTAAGATAATGGCTAGTTGGTTTTCTATAAGAGAACTCTCTGTATCTAAGACTAAGAAGTCGACAGGATAGTAAAAATCTTCTACTTTTACTATAACATCCGATAAGATACCCCTTGAACTTTTTGTCGAACAATCTGCCAGTTGCAGAATAATAATTATGGTTTGCAACTGCTCTCCCCCTGAGTTTGAAGATCTTTTATTATTTGCTCCACCAGGGTCTGCATAGTCAGGATTTGAGACTGCTGAGTCGTCATCGCTTCTTGTTGAGCCGCGACTGACTT
The DNA here is from genome assembly GCA_020465985.1 of Centrapalus pauciflorus. NCBI lineage: Eukaryota > Viridiplantae > Streptophyta > Magnoliopsida > Asterales > Asteraceae > Centrapalus > Centrapalus pauciflorus. Next base: position 46,153 of record JAANYP010005514.1, on the reverse strand, counting down.
CAGTAACTTTGCATTTTCTTGTTCCAGCCTTGATTTATGCTACTGCAACTCGTTAACACCTTGATATAGCCGGAATATTTGGACCGTCTGGAAGTCTACCTTGCTCTTCAACTCTGTGAACAGCTGGTTTTCAGTGAATGGAGTGGACGTCAATGGAATGGAAGCGGAAGTGGATGGAGCGGCGGTTGCGGCAGATGGAATTGTAGCGGAAGTAGATGGAGCTCCCTGATCTGTGTGTTGTCGCTTTAATCTTTGACGAGTAGCAATAGTTGCTTCCTCTTCTACAAAATCTGTGTCTCCCTCCTCTTCGTCACGAAGTACAGGATGTGACATCTTTCTTCTTCTAACAACGACTCTTGATCCGTATCTCCCAATAGTAACTGTTGGATCTTCAGCTTCTTCCTCTTCTGAGATCGATTCTGATTCAGTTTCAGAGGCAGTCTCTACTTGACCTTCAAGCTCTTCAGGAGTCCCTGTTCTTGTTGTACCTTCTGTATCAGCTGCTCGAGGCTGATATTCGTCAATCTCTCTGAATATGTCATCCATACCGGTTGAGGGTTCCAAATTTCTTGAACAATCTGCAGAGAAAGCAATCGGACATCCACCTACTCTTGTACGCAAAACTGTAGGGGTAACTGTGTAGTCCACTTGCAGATGTTGCTAGAATTGCCTCACGTATGTGAGAATAATCGGCAGATTGTGCGTCAGCGCATAAGAGACCCTTGACTGAGTCAAAAATTCGATCATCTGACGGTACGGCTGAGCCTCCGGAAGCTGGAGATCGACAGCCATCACCATATTATGCTTATTAAAGAATGCTCTATCACCCATATCTGCACACAAATGACGATTAAAAAGTTAGATATTAATTAAAAATAAATTTGTGTTATTCGAACTTGTATAACTTCGAACTTGAGTAAGTTCGAAGTTGAACACATTCGAACTTACACAAATTTGAGATTTCAAAACATTCGAACTTAATTTTAGTTCGAGAAATCCATTCGAACATGTCTGACTTCAACTTATTAGATATTTTAACAAGTTCGAACTTCTGATAAGTTCGAACTTGAAGAACAAATTCGAAGTCGGTCACTTTCAACTTCAAAACCATGATTTTAACCCTATTTGACTTAATTAACAGTAGAATCTAGTCCTAATGGGTTGTAATCAAGATTATATGTCATTAATTTTAAGTTTTTGCTTATAAAACTTGTGATTTAAGTCACCTAGTTTTAAATGACACAAAACTCAAAAATGTTCGATTTTAGCCACAAAACTGTCCTGAACTAACACTTACTTAGTATTATCTTCTTCACAACACTCAAGTATGTGTATATGTTCGAGAAATAGTTGCAAACTTCAAGAAACAGTGAACAAAATCAAATTTCGATAAGTTCGAAGCTAAGTTCGAGATCGCCCTGACAAATTCGAAGTATAAGTTCGAAGAAAAGTGCATTGAATGAGGCACTGTTGACCTATTTATATCCAACCACCTTTGAACTTAGGTCAAGTTTGAACTTGCAACAAGTTCGAATGTATCTTCGAACTTGATTGAAATTTTTGAAAACTTTGAATAAAATCCAACTTTTTCAACATTTTCACTTAACAAAATTTTTCCAACATTGCAAAAACATTCACACTAAGCAACAGATTTTCACGCAATTTTTGTATTTCCAACTAAAAAATGCATCCTAGTAACTTTGACCCTTTTCCTATTTAATAAAACTTAAGATAAAATAAAATAAAATAAGATAAAATAAAATTTAAATAAGATAAACTAGAAATAAAATTTAAATTAAATTAACTCAAAAATACTTTTAAAGATAAAATTTAAACTAAAAGAATATTTTTGCGAGATAGTCAAAGAAGGTTCAATCAGATAGCGATGTCAAACGCACTTTCAGTATTTCACTTTCACACTTAGGAATTTTTATTCCTTTGATTGTTTGTCGTGTTATACATTCCAAGTCGATTGTCGGTATGTTTTTCCCTTTATACACTCAACATTTTGGAAATTCCTTTGGCCTTTTTATTTTGCAAATTTTCTTTAAAAGGCAAACGTCGGACACAGTTCTGTATTTAAATACAACAGAGTGTCTTAGTTTGTCTTAGAGTTCCTCTTATGTTATCAAGACAGCGGTGACAGGTCAGAACTCACGTACAACAAAGCGACTTATCTTGCTAGTTTAAGTAAAAACAGCGGTGACAGGTCTGCACTCACGTACAACAAAGCGACTTGTTTTGACTTCCTTTTCTTTTTAAAACTTTTTCTTTCTTTTTTTAAGATGTATTTTGACGTTGCTATACATCCCCTAGAAAAATTTGCATACCTCATTTAAAAATCATTGTCTATATGTCTCTAACATAGAAATTAAGACCTTTTGTTCATACATCTAAGTTAGTTACACAAATCACATTTTCTTGATTATTTTATTAGCTGTTATGATTTCCTTCATGTAGTATGCCTACCAACATATCAGACAAGAATGTGTATATCACTTAGAATTTATGGTGTATTATGAGTGAAAGCTTAACACTTAGAGTTTGTTTAGACGGTGCTAATTTTCGTCACTTTGAACCTATGATTCTAAGACCTAACTCATTTTTTGAAATTTTTATGGTTTTCTCTCTTTTTTCTTTTGTTTTTCACTTTTAAGAAAAATGAGTTGATAGACTTACCTACCAACTTACTATAAAAAGAAATAAAATCTACTAAACTACTGATTTACTTTAAAAAGAAAGAAAAACTACTAAGGTCACGTTACACTGGATTACGCATGCCATTTAGTTGAACTAACAACTCAAAGTGTGACTTATCAAATGCTTTAGTGAATAAATCTGCATTATTGTCTTCCGTTGCAAGTTTTACCAGTTGTATCAAATTCTTTTCATCACAATCACGTATGAAATGACGTCTTATGTCTATGTGCTTTGTTTTACTATGTTTAACTGGATTATTGGTTATAGCAATTGTTGACTGATTATCTATCCTAATGGGTGTCTGAGTATAAGTCAAACCGTAATCCCGCAATTGTTGTTGGATCCACAAAACCTGTGAACAGCAACTACCAGCAGCTACATACTCGACCTCCCACGTTGATACAGCTACCGAAGTTTGTTTCTTGCATTGCTAGGATACGAGCCTCCCTCCAAGGAACTGAAAACCTCCAGTTGTGGATTTCCGGTTCAAGCTACATCCATCATAGTCAGAGTCCGTGTATGCCTCCAATTCCAGATATCCATCACCATGATACCAAAGTCCCAGTTTCGGTTTCGACATCAGGTATCTCAGAATTTGCTTCACGGCTTTCATATGCATCTCCTTTGGATTTTCTTGAAACCTAGCACAAATACACACAGCAAAGATAATGTAAGGTTTAGAAGTAGTTAAATACATAAGTGACCCGATCATGGCCCGATATAAAGTCAGATCCACATCAGTATCACTTTCTGTACCCAGTCCGAGATTGTATTCACTTGAATCGGAGTACTAAAGTGTGCGGTCAGCTTTGTTCCTTCCATCCCGAAGCGTTCCAAAATGTCGTAGACATACTTCGTCTGATGGATAAACATTCCTTCTTTCCTTTATTCAACTTGTAAACCAAGAAAGAAATTCAGCTCTCCCATAACACTCATCTCAAACTTTGACTTCATGACCTTTTCAAAGTCTTTGCATATCTGCTCGTTTGACGACCCGAAAATGATGTCGTCCACGTACACTTGTACTAAGATAAATTCTTCTCCTTTTCTTTTCACGAACAATTCTCCCTCTATCAAACCCATTGTATAAAAGATGAGTTGACGGTGTCTCATACCAAGCCCTCGGTGCATGATGCAATCCATACAGAGACTTATCAAGTCGATATACTCTGTCGGGATACTTTGGATCATTAAACCCTGACGATTGTTAGACGTACACCAATTCCTTCACCTTTCCGTACAGGAATGCACTCTTGACATCGAGTTGATAAACCTTAAACCCTTTGAAGGACGCGAAAGCCAGAAACAAACGAATTGCCTCAAGCCTCGCCACTGGTGCAATTTCCCTCTTCCTGGTTGAATCCTTTTACCACATGTCTTGCCTGGTTACAAGTAACTATACCCTGATCATCCCTTTTGCACTTAAAGACCCATTTGGTCCCTATTGTAACTTCTCCTCGGGGTAACGACACTAACTCCCATACTTCAAGCTTCCTGAACTGTGACAGTTCTTCTTGCATGGCTTCAACCAAAGAATTATCTCTCAGTGCCATTTGCACATTCTTTGGCTCTACTTGTGAGATAAAACACGAGTATAAAAACGTGTGATACGCCTTGGAGTCAATGATCATCGATAACAACACCATGTTATTATTCACAAAACTCCTAGTTCTCACACCGGTATTTGGATTCCCAATGATACTCTCAATTGGATGATCCTTGTTTATCCTTGATGTCTCAATCTCATCGACTTGAAGATTATCTCGTAAGTTTGATCCTATTTCACCTAACGGGGGTATGACTTCAGACGTATATTCTCTTCCTCATGATCACTGTCCTTGGAGTTAGAATTATTCGCCTGATTCTCATTCGTAGGTAATTCAGGTTCATTCTCTGTTGGAGACCCATCTTCTGTCGTTGTAGGCTCAGATGTTGATGGAATGCTTGATTTTTGAAAACCTTGGTACTCGTCATTAAGGTTTAATGATGAGAAGTCATTTTCCACTGTACCTGCATTTCCACTAAACGATATGTTAAATGATTCAAACAAAGATTCATAATCAGATAACCATTCCGGACAAGTTTGGGGTTCATGTGAATAACTTGTTACATCTATGTAAAACACAATCTCAACCGTACCATTTGTTTTGTTAAAAACCCTTTTGTTTGGTGAGTTAGGGACATAACCTAGGAAGTATCCTTCGTCAGCCTTTTCAACAAACATAGGTTGATGTTTTGTTTTCAATAAAGTACATGGTACCCCAAATGGTTCAAAGCCAGTTAAGTTTGGTGGTGTTTTATTCAGAACATCATAATAGGTTTTGTTCAGTGATTTGACAGTATGGACCCGGTTTAACACATGACAAGCAGTATTCACTGCCTCCCCTCAAAACATGGTAGGAAGCTTTGAATCCGAGAGCATGGTCCTTGCTGCCTCAATCAAAGTCATGTTTTTACGTTATGCCACCCCATTTTGTTGTGGCTCATAAGGTGCACTATATTTATGCACTATGCCTTTCGTTAGACAATATACACCAATTACAATTTTTAATTTCTGTTCCGTTATCACTCCTGATACGTTTTACCCTTGTTCCGTATGACTTCTCGACTTGGTCTAAGAACCCAATCAGCTTTCCCGCTATTTCGTCCTTTGTACCTAAAAAGAAAACTCAAGAAAAACGTGAGTAATCATCAGTGATAACTAAGCAATACCAACTACCTCCTATACTCCTTTTGTTGATTGGACCGAAGAGATCCATATGCAGCAAACCGAAGGTGGAAGCTATCGAGTTTTGAGTCTTTGACTTGTGTGACTTCTTGTGTTGCTTTCCTTTCTTGCACGGGAAGCACTTGTCATCGAACTAAAAACCCTTCAGTGGAACACCTTGCACCAGACCATGTTTAGTGACGTAATTTATTTTCCTTAGGTGCAAGTGTGCCATGCGTCTGTGCCATAGAGTAGATTCTGATTCTGAAGCTTTGGAAAGTAGACAAATATGTTCCCATCGAAGAGTCTGATATGTTCATGTCCATCATGTACAGATCATTCTTCCTTGAGTCTCTCATCATGATCCACTCCTCAGCTATTTTGAATCCCGGCTTCGTCACTAACACTTCAGTTTCAGTAAAGATTACTGAATTCTTCTTATCACAGATCTGAGATATACTAATGAGATTGTGATCAAGTTTATCAACATGGTAAACTTGATCAAGTGTGATTGTCCCATTAGTGAGCACTCCAGTTCTAGTGATAAGACCTCCCTTGCACCTAGCGAATGATACAAAACCCTTGTTCCCTCCCTTGAAGTCTGTGAGTAGACTCCTTTCCCAAGTCATGTGAAGAGAGCAACCACTGTCGACAAACCACTTGTTGTTAAGACCTGTAGTTAGCTCCTGCACATGAAAGAAAACAAGTTAGTTATCACAGGGAACCCAAGCCATGCTTGACTTGGTAATACCATTCTCATCCACATGCGTGAACTCCTTTATATACGCATCTCTCCTTTCAGGTGACTTGGGTTTTCGATTGAGAACCTGTAGTGGTGCTGGGTGATTAAGATATACTCTTGGCCTTTGGGTTGGAATTTGTGGTTGAGCCCTTGAATAGTTTCGAATATAATGCATTTCCGTTTGATATCCCTGGGCTCTACCTGGTGTCTGTTGTCTTTGAGGAGTATGAGACCTAACTGGGTTGTAAGCCCTTCTAGGTGTTGTACTCCTATATCCTTGTTGTACTTTATTCGAAGAATTAGTCCTAATCACTTCTTGCTGTCTGAAGGACACCTGTATTTGTTTAACAGCTATCCTTGGTGTTGCATTCACATTCCTCTCCGTATGTTGAGAGTTACTTGTGCTAGCAATGCTACATACTGGTTTTAGGATTGGTTGTTCTGGCTTTCCTATAGTAGGTCTAGACTTTGGTTTAGAGGGTGTAGACTCCACTTTCTTATAAGGACAGCTAGACGCAACATGTCCCTTCTTGTGACATCTAAAGCATGAAATCTTATCAATCGGCTTTTTATATGTACCATTTGACTTAGGTGTCTCACTAGTGTCGTTCTCTTTCATTTCAACTACAGTGATTACTTCCTCTTGCTGATTATTAATTTCAGGTTTTGTTTCTCATAGTATTGTGTCACTAGTAGACTGCACAAACTTGACTTTCTTAATCTTATAGGTAGTATTAGACACCTTAGTTGACTTATCCTTTTCAGATTCGGTTCCAGTTACTACCCCTGATTCGACCGATTCATCAGTTTTATCCTGCGGTTGAGGCACATAATTATTGTTGAAAGGTGGAGGACTCTCTTGATAACCTAATCCAACTGGTTTCTTAGACTGCCGTAGAGCTTCTAAGATCTTGCCTAGGTTTAGAGATGAGTTCCTAAACTTTTCAAGCTTACTATGTACCTCAGCAACCTTAACTCTTGATTCTGCTAGTTCTACATCCTTAATGGTAAGTTCTTTGGTTAAATCTTCTACATGCTCATACATAAGTTCTATCCTGACACATTGTTCACTTAATTTGTTTTTTGGAACTATGGCATCCTGAGCATCTGCTTTCAACTTATTCCTTAGATCTTCCTTAATATCTAGAAGACTAGCGTTGTCTGATTTTAATTATTGTACTTGAGCTGTTAATGAGTTATGTGTGTCTAGAACTAGATTTAATCTATCATTTAAAGTAACACTTAAAACTCATAAATCATGGAATGTAGAAAAGTTTAGAGTTACCTTTTTATGATCCGATTCCACGTTAGCCATTTTAGCAGCAAACTACAGAATGGACTGATTCTCTGAGTTTTCCACCATCAAAGGACTTGTATCATTCTACTTGGTGTCCTCTACAACTTCTTTAGCTATGTCATCCCCAGTCTCAGTTACTTCAGCCATAAAGGCTCTAGCATTCGACTCCGGATGAGTACTCCAATCATAAGTTCCATCAAGCTGTCTATTAGATGATACATTGGTTAACAGACCAGCGATGGATGCTTGATTTTCAGAACCACCAGATTGATATCTCCCTTGAGTCTGATTCTGATAGTTCTCTACTTTGGGTCTTTGACACTCTCTTGCAAAGTGTCCCAATCCTTGGCAATTGTAACAATTAACCTTTGATTTGTCAAACCCAACCTTGCTATTTCCTACATTCAGATTTCTCCCTTTTCTCTTCATGAACCGCTTGACCCTCTGAGTCACCATGGCCAGTTGCCACTGTAGGTCCATTTCCTCCAAGTCATCAGGATCCACCTGATCGTAGTCTTCTTCCCATAACACAGGATCGTTTATTTTCCCTTGAACGCAATTGCCGTATGCTGCGACAAATGAAGCTAAAAGATTCAGATGATCTTCAGCTGATTTTGCGCTCATTGGCATCTTTGTATATCCTTGAGATGTAGATGCTGAATGAGATGATTTTTCTTATGGTTTAAAAAACCCTAAGAATGCCCTGCTACTAGATTCCTCTGTTTCCACTGGAATGGATTCTTCTCCCGAGAAGAATGCTTTGGCCCCCGACATCAGTTCACCAGTAATTGACGGTTTTGACTTTCCAAAATACATTTCCGGATCTTGAACCTATTCAAAATCCCGTTCTTTCTTCTGTAGCTTGAAGTTATAAGCCCTCAGGGTACCAATTACACCTTCAAGAGTGAGAGTCTCAAATTTGTCTTCATCATGCTTTATTAAAGTTGTGTACATCTCCCACTTCGCCAGTAAAGCATCTAGAAGCTTTTCTATCTTCTCAGTCTCTTGATAATCGACATTGTGATCGTCAAGCTCAGTTAACAGATGACAAAATCTAGTGATTGTCTCATCTAACGTCTCATTCTTCAAAGCCTTGAACATAGCAAACTACTGTTTCAACATCTCAGTTCTACTCTTGCGAACCCTTGGATTTCCCTCACACCTCTTCTCTAGAGCATCCTGTAGCTCTTTAGAAGTCCTATGATTTCTTAAAGTGCGTAGGATTTCTTGAGGTAATGTCATCCTGATTATTGAGAATACTCGGCTTTCGGCCTCATAAAGTTTCTTGTCATCATCCTTCATATTCTGATAAGTTAAGACTTTTTGTCGGCCCTCTAACTCTTGCGTAGGAGGAATATAGCCCTCATCGATGCAAGTCCACTTACGCATGTGGTTGAATCGAGCAAAATCAGCAAACCTATCCTTCCACTAATAGTAGTCCTCCAATTTCATCAGCATTGGCGGAGAATTTGTTTTGCCGACCTCGTGGTCCATTTCTATAAATTTTTGCAAACTCGACATTCTTTCTAAACTTTTTTTTCGAATTTAAACAATTTAATTTAAAAATTAATTTAAAATAAACCCTTCGAACTTAGGTAAGTTCGTATTAATTTAATTTTAAATTCGTTAGAAAATTAAATTTGAATTTCTTTAAGTTCGAACTCAACAAGTTCGAATGACTGCAAGTTCGAGAAAACGCTAGAAATTCTGACAAATTCGAACCTCTAACAAGTTCGAAGAAACCCTAAATTTCTTACAAGTTCGAATCTGGCAAGTTCGTTTCTAACAACTTCGAATCTGACAAATTCGATTCTGACAAGTTCGAACCTCAGCTAAATTCGAATGAAGCCCTATTTTAAGTTCGTGAGGAGCGTATTCTGACAAGTTCGAATGAACCCTAACTCCCCCTTAAGTTCGAGCACCGCAAGTTCGAGAAACGGCCAAAAATTTGATTTTTTTCAAGATTTCAGATTAAATCAGTGTTTTTATGGCTAAAAACACTAATTTCAACTGAAAAACTTGACTAATGTGAATTTGTGCCCGTTACCTTGCTTGTAGAACTCAGAAGAACTATGAAAACAGTGATTTTTCGGGTAAAACGTCAAGAAACCAAGAATGTTTAGATGAACACGAAGAACAAGATGAACACTTTTTATTGCTCTGATACTACATGTAAGGTCACCTACCTATGGATCTGTTCTTGACGCAACACCGCCCATCGAGTGCGGAATCCTCGTTAGGGATTTAACGGATCGATCACACACACGGAAACCGGAGACTAACACAATGATAGACGTCAAGACGAACGACCCGACACGTGTATCTCTCCGAAACGACTCTCTGAAATCTTCACAAGTTCGGAGTGCACATTATGAGCTCTTGAAACTAATCTCTACAAAAGTCTCTGAATAAAACAAATTAATTCTTAATTATAGAGCTTAAGTTCGAACTTAGCTCAGACAAGTTCGTTTAGGCACAAGCCCACGAACTCGTCCACTATATGTTCGAACTTAGCTTTACTAAGTTCAAACCCTAGCATTTTAACTTATTCTTGAACTTGTCTTTGAACTTGTTCTTGAACTTGTTCTTGAACTTATGTTTGAACTTATCTTTGAACTTATGTTTCAACTTAAGCAAACATCAAACACAAACAAGATCAAACATATATAACCAAGATCAAACATATATATTAACTTGTAATTACAAAGCCTGAACTATTACAAAAGACTATCTACATTTAGACTGCTATCGTCACACATGATGCCCCCTATTTATAGAGGTCGAAACTTCTAGGGTTTCGGACGTCAAAAAGTGGCCGCAGAGGTTTTACACCACAACGGCGTAGCCTTGCGAACCTCTGCGCTCGGCGTATGCCAGTCTGCGCCCGGGTACGCTGGAACTGCTCTCTAGCTCTCAAAATTCATTGTTTTGGCAACGTAGGCCTGCGCCCCTACCGGCATCTCTCGATCTGACTTTTTCCAAGCTGCTTCTAAATGACTTCCTGACCCTGAAAAGCAAATAACTTGTAAAAGTACTAAAGCTTTGAAGAAAACATGCAAATATAAGCCTCTAAGACTACCGAAAACATGCAATAATATAGGCTCATCACCGATCAAATGGATAACTTGGAATTAAAGATCATGCAATTGAGGCAAAAAAGCAAGAGTGTGGGAGAGTATGAAGCGGAATTCATTCGATTGAGTCGATATGCATTACACCAAGTGGATACGAAAATAAGGAAGATCAAGAGATTTGTACAAGGGCTAGAACCGGAGATAAGACAGTTTGTGAGAAACAGAGATGCCCAGACTTTTGAGAAAGTGATTGAGTTTGCGAGGGATAGGGAGCAAGAGAGAGCATTAAAAAGAAGCTGATAGAGTGACCAAAAGGGCAAAGACTGAAGGAGGATTCCAAACTGGGGGTTCCTGATATTCATCCCCCAAGTTCAAAAAGAGACAGGTGTATTCTGCAAGTACTCTAACCAAGTCTTCTACAGTACAATCACCATCATCATTGCCAGTTCCTAGATTCACTTGTAGAAAGTGTGCAAAAGACAACGAAGGACCATGTGAGGAGAAGTTAGTTACTTATTTTAGTTTTAAGGGTGAAGGACACATGAGCTTTGAATGACCAACGAAAAGAGTATAGTTATGCTACAGGTGTGGGCAATCATGGCATAAAATACGGATTCCCTTCAAATCAAGAAAGAAGAATGGAGAGTCGGGGTTCTATCCCACGACAAGAGGCCGCAACAGGATCAGTTAGAAGAGAGGTGCCGCCTAAAGTAAAGAGTCGAGCCTTTCAAATCACGGCTGAGGAAGCTCGCGACACAACTGACGTGGTCACGGGTACTTATCTTATCAACTCCCATAAAGCATGCATTTTATTTGATTCGGGTGCAACAACTCATTTATATCACCCTTGTTTTCTAGAAAGTTAGGAATGCATGCTACCAAATTGCATAAAATGTATTTTATAGAAATAGAAAATGGTAATGTCATGTCATGTAATGATGTATTTTATGATTGTACCATTACCATTGGTTACCATGATTTCAAAAATTATTTGATGCCAATGGATATTAAGGGGTTGATGTAATAGTGGGAATAGATTGGTTGTGGGATGATGCAGCCCAAATTGTATGTAAGAAAAAAATAATTAGAGTGACAAGTTCAGATGGGGTATAAGTTGTAATTTATGATGAGAAGATAAAAGGTAATATTAGATTAGTTTTGGTCGTTAAAGCTTGTAAATTGTTAAAAGAAATGAAGTCCTTGTTATGTAGCCTATGTTATTGACTCAACAGTGTCTAGGAAAGCGATACAAGATATTCCAGTGGTATGTGAATACCCCGATGTGTTTCCCGAAGATCTTCCAGCTTGCCTCTTGATAGGCAAGTAGAGTTCAAGATTGAGTTAATCACTGGAGCGACTCCAAATGTGAAGACTCCATATCGATTAGCACCAATAGAGATGCATGAGATGATGAACCAATTACAAGAGTTGATGGACAAGGGGTTTATTCGTCCAAGTTCATAAACATGGGGAGCTCTATTACTTTTTTATCAAAGAGAAGGCTGGTTCAATGCGAATGTGTATTGATTATCGTGAGCTAAATAAAGTAACTAATAAGAAGAAGTGTCCCCTTCCGAGAATCAATGACTTTTTTGACCAACTTCAAGGGGCATCATATTTTTCCAAGATATATTTGTAGTCAGGATACTATAAATTTAAGGCGTATGAGGAAAATGTGCCCAAGACGACATTTGGGACTCCATACGGTCATTTTGAGTCCCTGGTGATACCTTTGGGTTTAGCGAATGAACTGACAGCATTTATAGACTTAATGAATCGAGTTTGCCGACCTATGCTAGATAAGTCAGTAGTTGTGTTCATTAATGATATATTGGTGTATTCAAAAAACCAAGAAGAGCATGAATCACATTTGAAAGAGTTAGTAGAACTTTTACACAAGGAGCAGTTATATGCAAAGTTTTCCAAATGCGAGTTTTTGTTTAGGAAGGTACTAAAGTTGTTTTCAAATTAGTAATTAATGAATTAGAATATATAATTGTGAAGCTATATTTGGAAATTTAGGTACAATTTCTTGGACACACCATTAATGGTGAGGGGGTGATGGTAGACTCATCAAAGGTGTAAGCAATTATGAACTGACCGGCACTACAAAATGTGACAGAATTTAGAAGTTTCTTAGAACTAGCGGGCTATTATAGACGTTTTGTATGTGATTTCTCAAAAATAGCTTTACCGTGATCCTCTTTAAAGAAGAAGGGTGCACCTTTCATTTGGGGAAAAGATCAAGAGGAAGCCTTTAGAACATTAAAACATTATCATTCAAATGCCCCAGTCCTCACGTCACCCGAAGGTAATAGTGACTTCGTGGTATATAGTTAAAGCTGTTTACCCTATTGCATTTGTTGCAACTAAGGCAGATTGTCCAAACTATTCTCAGTGTGTTGAGGCCTGACCTGTTCGTAGAGACTAGCTTTCCATTTACTCTTTGAATAAAAGTACTTGGAAACTCACCAAGAGTGGATAAGTCTATTTCCAAATTATTTGTCTCAACAATAGAAGCTTCTGTATCAAGATCCCCTCCAAGATACGCTTGGATTTGACAGGGATCTGTTGACTGATACAATGATTTACTATCTGTGCAGATTGGCACCAAGAGTCAACAATCTTTTGAAGCTTGGCATGCTTTGTGTCTGTCTCTTTCTTTTCTTCTAATAAAATGGTATTGATGTGTTTTACTTCATCAAGTTCAGTTTCCAACTTATGGAAGCTGTTCAGCTTATTAGTGTTTGTTTCAAGATTAGTTTTTAACTTGGAGATCTCAGACAACAGAGCATCATGCTTCTCAATAGCAGCTTTCAAGATAACAAGTAAATATTCAAACATTTTAACTTTTTCATCAGAACTGTAATTCATAAAATTTTGTACCTTATACATCAAAGTTGGGTTCCAGTTCTCCAAGCTGCTGAGAGCTTCAGTTTCAGCCAGATCCTGTTTGAAATTGCTTGTTGATGAGACATCAGTGTTGGCCATCATACAATTGTTATCTTCTTCATCTGATGATGATTCAGATTCCTCCCAGTCACATGTCTCACCCATGAGTCCCTTCTGCTTATTGGAAGCCACCGAGTCTTCCATTTTTCTCAGCTCAGCCATGAGTCCTTTCTGCTCTATTTGGAGAATCTGGATGTACATCTACCAGAAATAGTAATGGAAGGTCCCTGTGTGCCAACTTCCATTACTACTATCACTCCTGCTGCTGAAGGAGCTGCTCCTGAAATTAGGACCTTTGAAAAGGCTAAAGCTCAATGGTCTGATGAAGACAAAAGGCTGGTTGTTCTTGATGCAAAGGCCAGGAACAACCTGGTTATTTCTCTTCCTGATGATGTGTTCAAACAGGTTGAGAAAATGAAGACTGCAAAGGAGATGTGGGATACTTTGTGTACCGTCTATGATGGTCCCACTATCACACTGCATAACAGGATCAACAATCGTGTAAGATAGTACAAACTCTTCTTTGCAAAGACAAAGGAGTCTCTCACTGAAACTTATACCAGATTCACTGCACAAATCAACGATCTCAAAGTTGTTGGGATCACCAAGGACAGTTTAACTCTGGTAAACAAGTTTTTAGACATTCTGCCTAAGGAATGGAATTATTTCTCTACTATCCTCAGAAACTCAGGCACCATCAAAGGTATGGATCTTGTAAATCTGTATCGGTCCTTACTAAATGATGAACAATCAAGGCAACATAAAAGAAATGCCTTGGAGATGTCGAAAAGAGGTGCTGCCTTAGTGGCCAGTGTGAGAGAACCTGCTGGTCAGGTGTGTGATGTGTTCACACAAGCTGATCAACATGCTGATGATGAAATGGAAGAATTGTCAGAGGAAGAAGACTGTGAAGATCTTACTGAATTTGATGACGTTCAAATGATTGCTATGCTTGTAAAAAAATTCAATAAGAAGTGGTTTGGTGGAAACATGCTACAGGGTTAAGTACCTAATGACCATGGCTAAGCTGAGAAAGTTGGAAGACTCGGTGGCTTCCAATAAGCAGAAGGGACTCATGGCTGAGACATGTGACTGGGAGGAATCTGACTCATCATCAGATGAAGAAGATAACAATTATATGATGGCCAACACTGATGTCGCATCAACAAGCAATTTCAAACAGGATCTGGCTGAAACTGAAGCTCTCAGCAGCGTGGAGAACTAGAACCCAACTTTGATGTATAAGGTACAAAATTTTATGAATTACAGTTCTGATGAAAAAGTTAAAATGTTTAAATATTTACTTGTTATCTTAAAAGCTGCTATTGAGAAGCATGATGCTCTGTTGTCTGAGATCTCCAAGTTAAAAACTAATCTTGAAACAAAAACTAATAAACTGAACAGCTTCCATAAGTTGGAAACTGAACTTGATGAAGTAAAACACATCAATACCATTTTATTAGAAGAAAAGAGAGAGACAGACATAAAGCATGCGAAGCTTTAAAGAATGTTGACTCTTGGTGCCAATCTGCACAGAAAGTAAATCATTGTATCACTCAACAGATCCCTGTCAAATCCAAGCCTATCTTGGAGGGGATCTTGATACAGAAGCTTCTATTGTTGAGACAAATAATCTGGAAAAAGACATATCCACTCTTGGTGAGCTTACAAGTACTTTTATTCAAAGAGTAAATGGAAAGCTAGTCTCAACAAACAGGTTTGTCAGGCCTCAACAAACAGATTATTAATCAAACCTGTTTGATGCACTTGAAGGTAAAATTTAAGGCCTTATTAATGCCTTATTGAAACCTGATAAGTGATTTGCAATATTAGTTAAAGCTGTTTACCATATTGCATATGTTGCAACTAAGGCAGATTGTCCAAACTATTCTACTTTGATGAACAGGCTGGACATAAACTGTCTACGTTGCTCTAACCTATTGAGCAGTTTGGACAAATTCCAAGTGTTCTGTTCTTTGTGAACAGGCTAAACACTTTATGGAACATGTTTCCATGTCCTCATGTATTGTTATTGACTACAAGATCAATTTACAAAGTCGAAGACAAAGTGAAACAACAGAAGCTGCAAAGACTGCCTACGTTGTTCTATTACATGAAGAGAAAGTGAATATTTGAAATGGGTGACAGACGATTTCTTATATCAAAATGGCCATAACTAAAGATGAAAGGTTTAAAGTTGACATCTTTTAGTTAAAGCCTTCCACAACAGAGACAAAAAGGAAAAGACAAAAATTCTCCAATGTAAAGACAATTCTGCTTTGTCAGAACGTGCAGAAAAGTTGTTTTGTCTTTTTGGAAACACATCCCACTATCTCTATGTCTAATAAGGAAGCTTCAGTGAGATTCTCAGTGAGAGTATAAAAGGAAGCTTCTAAGGAATGTGAGATAACCAAGAGTGTGATATTCAGAACGTGCAAAGAAGTATGTTTTCATGCATGCAAGTTTGCTTGAATAAAACAGTAAAGTGTGCCGAAGCTATTCTTGTTCAAGCTGTCCGTCTGTCTGTCTTGTAGTGAGTGTATTTATTTTATTTAGTCTAAGTGTGTCTTAGCTTAGCTAAACATCTGTTATATCTGTCATCTCTGCTTGATCCGTTCCGCAGTTCAGGCTTGTTTGTAATTAACAATTGTTAATAATATACACAAACATTGAGAAAAGTGTGTTAAATTTTAAATAGTTGTATTCACCCCCCTCTACATTTTAGATCAACATACTAGGGAAACCTTTTTGGGACCTACAACTGGTATCAGAGCAGATAGAGTGTGTGTTAACTCTAGATCTCTCATTCTCCCTATCTCCTACCATGGATAACAGTGCTGCCAGCTCTTCCTCTTACTATGACAATGGTTCTATGGCAAAACCTTCCAAGTTCAATCATCAGAACTTCTCTGGTTGGAAGTGCAGAATGATGCTCTATTTGGAGAATCTGGATGTACATCTACCAGAAATAGTAATGGAAGGTCCCTATGTGCCGACTTCCGTTACTACTATCACTCCTGCTGCTGAAGGAGCTGCTCCTGAAATTAGGACCTTTGAAAAGGCTAAAGCTCAATGGTCTGATGAAGACAAAAGGCTGGTGGCTCTTGATGCAAAAGCCAGGAACAACCTGGTTATTTCTCTTCCTGATGATGTGTTCAAACAGGTTGAGAAAATGAAGACTGCAAAGGAGATGTGGGATACTTTGTGTATCGTCTATGATGGTCCCACTATCACACTGGATAACAGGATCAACAATCATGTAAGATAGTACAAACTCTTCTTTGCAAAGACAAAGGAGTCTCTCACTGAAACTTATACCAGATTCACTACATAAATTAATGATCTCAAAGTTGTTGGGATCACCAAGGATAGTTTAACTCTAGTAAAAAAGTATTTAGACATTCTGCCTAAGGAATGGAATTATTTCTCTACTATACTCAGAAACTCAGGCACCATCAAAGGTATGGATCTTGTAAATCTGTATGGGTCCTTACTAAATGATGAACAATCAAGGCAACAGAAAAGAAATGCCTTGGAGATGTCCAAAAGAGGTGCTGCCTTAGTGGCCAGAGTGAGACAACCTGCTGGTCAGATGTGTGATGTGTTCACACAAGCTGATCAACAGGCATATGATGAAATGGAAGAATTGTCAGAGAAAGAAGACTGTGAAAATCTTACTGAATTTGATGATGTTCAAATGATTTCTATGCTTGTCAAAAAATTCAATAAGAAGAGGTTTGCTAGAAAGATGCTACAAAAGAAGTCAGCTGCCATAAAATAGAAAGCATTTGACAAAACTAAGGCTGAGTGCTTTAAATGTGGAAAAACAGGCCATATAGCTGCTGCCTGTGTGTCTAAAGTTGCTTGCTCAACATCAAAACCATAAAAGACAAATAAGGACGATGGCTACAGGGTTAAGTACCTAATGACCATGGCTAAGCTGAGAAAGCTGGAAGACTCGGTGGCTTCCAATAAGCAGAAGGGACTCATGGCTGAGACATGTGACTGGGAGGAATCTGACTAATCATCAGATGAAGAAGATAACAATTGTATGATGGCCAACACTCATGTCACATCAACAAGCAATTTCAAACAGGATCTGGCTGAAACTGAAGCTCTCAGCAGCTTGGAGAACTGGAACCCACCTTTGATGTATAAGGTACAAAATTTTATGAATTACAGTTCTGATGAAAAAGTTAAAATGTTTGAATATTTACTTGTTATCTTAAAAGCTGCTATTGAGAAGCATGATGCTCTGTTGTCTGAGATCTCCGAGTTAAAAACTAATCTTGAAACAAAAACTAATAAACTGAACAGCTTCCATAAGTTGGAAACTGAACTTGATGAAGTAAAACACATCAATACCATTTTATTAGAAGAAAAGAGAGAGACGGACACAAAGCATGCCAAGCTTCAAAAGATTGTTGACTCTTGGTGCCAATCTGCACAGAAAGTAAATCACTGTATTAGTCAACAGATCACCGTCAAATCCAAGCCTATCTTGGAGGGGATCTTGATACAGAAGCTTCTATTGTTGAGACAAATAATCTGGAAAAAGACTTATCCACTCTTGTTGAGCTTCTAAGTACTTTTATTCAAAGAGTAAATGGAAAGCTAGTCTCAACAAACAGGTTGGTAACAGGTTTTCCTTCTATAACCTTTGTAAAGGATAAACTCTTCACAGCTTGTGAGAAAAGCAAGCAGAGAAAAACATCTTTAAAATCCAAGCATAATTTTTCTATTGACACTCCTCTCTTTTGAATCTACATGGACTTGTTTGGACCAGTTAGTGTTCTAAGTCTAGGAGGTAGAATATACACTCTAGTAATGGTTGATGAGTTCTCCACCTTTACATGGGTGATCTTCCTAAAGACAAAAGAAGAGGCTGCCAAAGAAATTATTGGATTTATAAAAAAGATGGAGGTTCTGAACTCTGCTCAGGTCAAGCAGCTTAGAAGTGATCATGGTCCTGAATTCAGAAACTGTTGGGAAATATTCTAAGTATGTCAAGCTGTTAGATAGATTTCTCAAACTGTTAGTAGATTTTCTGTGTAAGTACAAAGTTCAAGCTGTTAGTTGAAGAAGTTCGAGCTGCTAGTTCAAAAGTTCAAGCTGCCAGTGTTAAAACTCAAGCTGCTCAACAGATAGACTTCAAGCTGTTCAGCAGCTCAATAAACAGAAAGTGCTGATATTCAGGAAAATATATATTCTAAGATTCAAGCATATCTACTATCAGAGAAATCAACTTTTATCAAGGAAACAAATCAGAAAGCAGTATATATACATAGAATAGGTTTTTCTAATGTAAGTCTGCACGTACAAGTTTATTCAGTTGTAATTGTCTTTCTGATTAAGTTCTCATAAGCCTCTAAGGTTGTAAAACCCTAAGAACAATTTGTGTTCTTCGTCTAATCAAACAGATTAGAGGTGATTGTAATCATTGAGTTTGGGAATACAAATGACATTTTGATTATTGATTGTGTTTATGTGATTATTTGTTTTGAAAGCTTTTCTTAAAACAGTTAAGTGTTATTCCGCAAAATTCTTAATTGGACTTTGATTCAATACAAGGTTATTGGTTTATATTCTGATTAATTCAAACCAGTTAATCTTAGGTAGTGAATTTTGATCTTGACAAGTGGTATCAGAGCCACAGGTCTTTCTTTGTTTTCAAAGTCAGAAGCTTTCTTTTAAAATTTTGAATTTTCTGCAATGGAATTTGATAATAGTAGTAGTGGATCTGGGCAAGGACTCAAAGTGCCTATGCTCAAACCTACTGAGTTTGAGATGTGGAAACTCAGGATTCAACATCACATTCAATTTATTGATTATGCCATATGGGAAGCTATTGAATTTCCTCCTGTAGTTGATCCTGAACTTGATGCTGAGGGCAAACCCATAATAACTCCTCCAAAAACTGAACTTGAAAGAAAGGCTAGAATGAATGAAGTGAAAGTTGTTACACTTCTACAGATAGCCATTCCTAATGCTTATCAACACCTGTTTAAAAAGTTTTACACTGCTCATTCTCTTTGGATTGCTTTAGAGAAAAAATTTGCTGGCAATGCTAGTACCAAGAGAAATCAAAAGGATCTTTTGAAACAGCAGTATGAGAACTTTTCTGGTGGCAAGAATGAAAACCTTACTCAAATATTTGACAGGTTTAACAAACTGATAGGTGAATTGGAGAGTGCCAAAGTCAGCTTGGATCAAGATGATGTAAAAAGAAAATTTCTTAGATCTCTTGGTGAAGAGTGGACAGTCTATGCTGCACAATGGAGAACCAAAGACACTCTTGATGAAATAGAGTGGGATGATCTTTACAACAGTTTGAGAATGTTTGAAACTGAGATTGAAACTAAAAAGAAATCCTTTTCTTATAATCATAACACTGCTCTACTGTCTTCAGCATTATCTGATAAATCTAACTGTTGTGATTCCTTTACAGGTGCTGATGGTAATTCTACTGAAGCTCATTATGAAGCTTTTGTTGCCGATGATGGACTGTTTGCTTTAAATACTGAAGATTTAGAACAAATCCATCCAGATGATCTAGAAGAGATGGACTTGAAATGACAGCATGAAATGTTGACTATGAGGGCTAAAAAGTTTCTGAAAAGAACTGGCAGATCCAACTTTCAAGCCAGACCAGAAGGGAAACCAGCATTTGATAAATCCAAAGTTGAATGCTTTAAATGTCACAAACTTGGTCACTTTGCCAGAGAATGCAGATCTCAAGGTCAACAGCCACCAATACCCCAACAAACCAATCAAGTTTCATCATCACAAGCACTTGTTTCTCAAGAAGACAATGTGTTTGACTAGAGTGATCAGACAGAGGAAGAGTTTCAAAATCAAGCTCTAATGGCAGAAACATCAAATGTCACCTCCACTGAACTACCATCTGAGGCAAATGCTAAACTCTGCTCTCAAACATGCAAAAATATGGTTAAAAAGTACAGAGATCATAACGAGAGCATGTGCAAAACTCTAGTTATGATGGAAGAAAGGAGATATGAGTATATGCAGGCCATAGAAGATCTTGAAAAACAGATCAATGACTATAAGGATAATGAGATTCAAATGGGACATGATAGAACATATCATGAGTGGGAGAAAAAGGAGCTGAATAAGAAAATAGAGTCCCTAAATAAGAAATTAGATGAGGCTGATCAGAAGGTGTTAGAAGCTAATAAGAAACTAGAATTTGTCAATATAGATCTAGGAAACTTCAAATTGGCAAATCAAAAGCTGGAACACCTAATGGAAGTTCAATTCAAAGATAGGGTAAAATCTCAGCTCAATCCCAAAGAAGGTATAGGATACAGAGCCACTCCACCTCCATACAACAACAAATACATTCATCCAATGAGTGAAGTTGGTGATAGGCTTGTTAATGAACCATTAGATGAGTCTATGACCACTGTAGATCCTGTCCTTGAAACCAGTCCTGAATCTAAAGAAGATATCATTAAAAATGAAGACTGTGAGTGCAAAGAAGCTGAGAAAGGACACAAAACAATGAGTGTACCTATAGCAGCCCCAAACCCCAGTAAGAAAGGAAAAGAGAAGATGAGTGTATGTCATGCTGCTCCCCAGGTTTCCATATCTTCTAACTTTAACACACTATCATCCTCAAAAGGTAATAAAAGGGGTAAGACTGTTCCAATCTGCACATGCCAAAAGCATGGTGTCCAAAAGTTTCCCAAACAACAGCTAGTAAGGGGAAATCAATGGAACAAGAATCAGTTATGGTCTGATAAAACTGGTTCTCAAATCAAAACAGTCAATAGATGTTTCCATTGTGGCAGGAAAAACCATTTGGCCAGACATTGCTTGTACAAACCATCTATTGCAAAACAGACTGTGGTTCAGAAACAGGCATTTGTTAAAAACACTAAAAATCTTAAGGTCAAACCACCTGTTGCATCGGTTCCAAAGAAAGCAGTTGATCACAGGTTCTCAAAAATCAATAAAAAACAGTCCACACACCAAAAACAAGTTTTAGCAAAGCCAAAATCAAAGTTTAAACAGATATGGTGTGTTAAAGGCAAAAAATCAGGTGAAACTGTTGATACAAATGTTGAAATTGCCAAGTCTAAAGTTGAAACTGTTAGTGAAAATTCTGAAGCTGTTAGCACTACAGAATCAGTTCAGACTGCTAGGCTCAAAGCTGGGACTGGTGATGGATCATCTGAGACTGTTAGTACAAAGGATGGACAAAACACCTGGATACCTCATGTGATAACTAAATACTCTCCACAGAATCCATCAGTGGATCTCACTAAGTATAAGAAGTGAAAGACAATGTTTAGTTATGTCAATGCACAAGGACAACCAAAAACCAACCTGGTTTGGGTTTACTCCACTACTAACTAAGCTTTTATTTGTGCAGGGCAACCACAGGTCACAACATAAAACAAGATGGCATTTGGACAGTGGATGCTCTAGGCACATGACAGGCAATTCTGAATGCTTGTCAAATTTTAAAGGCTTTGAAGGAGGTTTTGTTGCATTTGGAGGAAATTCCAATGGAGGTAAGGTCACAGGTAAAGGTACTGTCAAAACAGGAAATATGCTTTTCAATGATGTTTTGTATGTTGAACAGCTGAAGTACAATTTATTAAGTGTGTCTCAAATCTGTGATAAACAAAATATTGTTATCTTCACAACTTCTGAGTGCATTGTTCTTTCAAAAGATTTTAAAATACCTGAAAATCTTGTTTTACTTAGAACACCAAGAAAGGACAATGTCTACTGTTTGGACACAGATCTTTTATCCAAATCAAGTACTTTAAGCTGTTTGATATCCAAAGCATCATCTAATGCGTCTGCTCTTTGGCACAGAAGAATGTGTCACATGAACTTCAAATCCATGAATGTGCTGGTTAAAAGGAACTTGGTAAGAGGTTTACCACAAAAGGAGTTCATTTGTGATGATCATTGTGTAGCTTGTTTTAAAGGCAAGCAACACAAATCTTCTCATAAGGTCAAAGAAGTAAATTCAATCTCATCTGCACTTCATCTTATTCATATGGATCTCTTTGGTCCTACATCTTTTTAGAGTTTGAATAAAGGGGCTTACTGTTTAGTCATTGTTGATGATTTCACCAGATTCACAAGGGTATACTTTCTTAGGACTAAAGATGAAACTGCTGAGCTAGTTAAATCTTTTATTCTTAAGATAGAAAACCAATCCAACTTAAAAGTTAAGGTGATTAGATCAGACAATGGGACAGAGTTTAAAAACCATATCCTAAACAGTTTCTGTGAGTCTAAAGGAATTGCTAGGAAATATAGTGCACCAAAGAACACCACAGCAAAATGGTGTAGCTGAAAGAAAGAACAGAACTTTAATTGAGGCTGCTAGAACCATGCTAGCTGATTCCAAACTGCCAATGACCTTTTGGGCAGAAGCAGTCAATACAGCTTGTTATGTTCTGAATAGGGTTCAGGTTGTTCAATCACAAGGGAAAACTCCATATGAGTTATTCCATAATAGAATTCCCTTAATAGCCTTTCTAAAGTCCATTGGCTGTTCATGCACCATTCTGCACACTAAGACTCACTTAGGAAAGTTTGAAAGTAAGGCTGAAGAAGGTTTGTTTGTAGGATACTCCACACAAAGCAAAGCCTATAGAGTATATAACAGTGTGTCTAAAACCATTGAAGAGAGTGCCAATGTTGAATTAAATGAAAACACTGCAAATGTCAAAGGCACCGGCCCTGATTGGTTGTTTGATTTAGATTCATTAACTAATTCTCTGAGCTTTGTTGAGTATACTGCAGAAACTGATGAAAACAGGGTTGAAGCTGCCAACACAAATTCTCATGCTGGTAGCACAAATTATCAAGTTGTTGGCACAAAGTTTCAGACTGTTGAAGATTCTGGTCAAGAGGATGAGTATACGGTCATACCACTTCTATCTTGTGATCCTCCAGGGGTACTGGATGCACGACACGATTCAAATCGAAACTCTGAAGTGTCAATCCCAAGTCCTGAGGGAACAGCTCCATCACAAAGGGAAACAATCCCAGATTCCAGTCAAGCTGTTTCTGAAGCTGAACCATCAAGTGGTCCTGATGGAGATGATACAAATCTAGGAACCTCTTTTCAGACAGACAGAGAGCCAACACTCGGAGTTCACAAGTATAATCCTCTTAATCAGATAATGGGTGATCCACGCACTCCTGTGCAGACAAGGACAATGGTTCACAAAGAGTCTACTGATGCTGAATCAGCAATGCCAGAATTCAGTCTAGCTGCCTTTGAACATGCTTGTTTCATGTCACAGTTAGAACCCAAGAAGGCATCAGAGGCTTTGAAAGATCCATCTTGGATTGAGGCAATGCAGGAAGAACTACTACAATTCAAAATTCAGAATGTATGGACTCTAGTTGATCTTCCTAAAGGCAAGAGAGCAATTGGTACACGATGGGTTTTCAGAAACAAGAAGGATGAGAGAGGGATAGTCATCAAGAACAAAGCAAGATTAGTAGCACAGGTATACACTCAAGAAGAAAGAATAGACTATGATGATGTCTTTGCTCCAGTGGCACGAATTGAAGCCATTAGACTGTTCCTAGCCTATGCAAGCTTCAAAGGATTTAAAGTGTATCAAATGGATGTGAGGTCTGCTTTCTTATATGGCACAATTGAAGAAGAGGTCTATGTGTGTCAAACTCCTGGATTTGAGGACTACAAGTATCCAGACAGAGTCTACAAATTAGACAAAGCCCTCTATGGACTCCACCAATCCCCTACAGCATGGTATGACACTCTGTCATCATACCTTCTACAGAACGGATACAAGAGAGGTACACTGGACAAAACTTTGTTCACAAAGTCCATCAAATCTGAGATTCTGCTTGTTCAGATATACGTTGATGATATTATCTTTGGGTCTACCAATGACAGTCTGTGCAAGGAGTTTGAGGCATTGATGCACAAAAAGTTTCAAACGAGTTCAATGGGGGAACTCACTTTTTTTCTAGGATTGCAGGTTAAGCAAAAGCCTACAGGGCTATTTATAAGTCAATCAAAGTATGTTAAGGACATACTGGAAAAGTTTGGTTACAAAGATACCAAAGTTGCAAGTACTCCAATGGACACTCACAAGCAGCTTGATGCAGACAAAGATGGAGTAGATGTGGACATTCACCTATACAGATCCTTGATAGGATCACTTATGTATCTCACATCTTCTAGACCTGATATAATGTTTGTTGTTTGTGTTTGTGCTAGGTTTCAATGTGCTCCAAAGGACTCACATCTGTTTGCTGTTAAGATAATCTTTAGATATCTTAAAGGCCAACCACATTTGGGCCTCTAGTATCCTAAGGATTATCCTCTTGAACTAACAACCTATTCTGATAGTGATTATGGAGGATGCAACATTGACAGAAAGTCCACAACTGGTGGATGTCAGTATCTAGGAGAAAGATTAGTCTCTTGGCAGTGTAAAAAGCAAACAACTGTCTCCACCTCATCCACAGAAGCAGAATATGTAGCAGCTGCAAGCTGTTGCTCCCAAGTGATGTGGATTCAAAATCAACTGAGAGACTATGGTATGAATTTCCTAGCCACTCCTATTTACATTGACAACTCAAGTGCATTTAACATTGTACAAAATCCAGTGAAATTTCCCAAAACTAAGCATATTGACATCATATTTCATTTTATAAGGGACTGTAATGAGAAGAAATTAATCCAAGTTACCAAAATTCATACTGATGATCACTTAGCAGATCTATTTACATAACCATTTGATGTAGGAAGATTCACCTTCCTAGTATCAAATATTGGTATGGTTAATATGGATTAATTTGTTCTTCATCATTCTTTCTTATTTTATGAAAAATATATCTATTTTATATGCTTGTTTAAGGGGGAGACGTTGTTTCATTTGAATATGCTTACTTTTCAACTAACAGCTTGAGTCTTTTCTCAAGCTGCTAGTTCATTTTCTCAGACTGCTAGTTGTTTCACTTGATCTGTCAAAGTGTGCAGGGTATTTTGGTAACTTTCATAAGTGTGTGCGCGGGACTAGATATTTTCGAAACCTTTAAAGGTCCCAGTTTCGTTCAATTGTAACTACCAGTTGCAAAATATCTTCCACGACCTTCCTTTTCTCTCTGAGCGATTCCCACACACATCTCTGAAACCCTAAATCACCGATTGATTGTCAATGGAGTTTGTCAAAGAATATAACTGTCTTCCCTATTCTCTCAAACACGCTGACCTTCAACCATTCCACGACATGATGGACTTCCTTCGAAGTTCCCACATTCATCATGCTCTTACCATAAACCCCACAATATACATATCTCATATATAGAAATTTTGGAAACATGCCTCTGTTCAAACCATCAATGGAGTCACTTCTTTGACGTCCAAGATTGATGGAACCACTGTCACCATCACTGAGGATCTCATACGCCAACACTTGCATCATCAAGATGCCACAGGTATAACCGATTTGTCTCTTACTGCCTTACATGAAGGCCTTTTTGCTATAGGGTATAGGGGCCCTACTGATTCTTATACGTTCTTTAAAACTCATTTTGCCCCTAAGTGGAAATATCTTGTACATATTATACAACAATGCATAAGCCCTAAAAGAACTGGTTGGTCAGAATTTTCCTCAAACATAGCCACTGCCTTAGTGTGTTTATCTACAGGCCAACAGTTCAATTTTTCTAATATGATTTTTCAGGGAATGTTAAGGCATCATGCCCTAAAACATGGGAAATTTTTGATGTATCCTAGATTTTTGGCTGAAATTATTGCAAGAACTTGCAATAATTTCAATATACATAAAAGGATTCATGTTTCCCATAGGCACTCTTTACCAACAATAAAACGTCTTCTAAAAACAAGTGCCAATTTTTTGAGTGTTGATGTCCCATTGCCCTCTGCAATGTTGGGCATCAATCCACTAAACAGAGGAGAGGGTCCTGAGCAGGCTCAGCCTAACATCACTGCTTCACCCCCAGGACCCCAACCCACTCCTCATGATACAAATAATCCCTCTGATCCTTCTGTAAATCCCTCATCCCCACTTATATTATACAAAAGAAAAAGGGCTTCAGGAGCTCCTTCCTCCTCAGCCCAAATACAAGAGCCAAATGGCTCTGTGCAGGAGGACACTCCTGCACAGAATATCCAAGGGGCACCCACTGAGGACTCTCCCATCCTCAATTTGGAGGTGGACATCTCAACAGAAGATGTCTATATGGGTACTGTGGCTGACACTACTGTTGTTACTGCACAAGAGGCACAGGACAGTGTCAACATACTTAAGACCACACCCATGGCAACAGAGGGTGTGCAAGCACCTTCTGGAAGTCCCCAGAACCAAGAAAAGAGGGGCCCAGAAGCTTCAACTTCTGGAATTCCTGTCAGTGATAGATCACAAACACCACACTCTTTTGCTGATCTTGAGGCTAGTCTGCAACTTATGATATAAACGGATCCTCAGCTGAAACCTGTTGTGGCAGTATCGGAATATTATCAGTCCATTATTGCTGCACATGGGGCATAAATCAGAGAACTTCTACAGACCATAGCAGCTCAAAATCAGAGAATGGATTATTTTCATAAGGGGTTCACCCTTTGTGGAAATAAGACCATTCAACTTGAGAAGATGATTCGAACCCTCATGGCAAAGGTTGTATGTTCTCTTGACCAAACCAATGCGTCCAAAAAGGGGAAGAATCAGGAGATCCCTAGTTCAGTCCAAGCAGCTCCATCAGTCCGAGCAGCTCCAGCTCCTACTCCAACAGTCCAAGATTCTAGGCTAACGGTCCCAACAGCTACTCAAGCTGTTAGCCTAGAAACTCAAGCTGCTCCTATAAGAACAACAAGAGTTGTTATCCGAGAAGGCAGTCAAGCTCCTGTCAGTACAGTCCAAGATACAACCTCTGCAACTAAGGATAAGGGCAAGGGCATCCTCATAGAATCTCCAAAGCACAAATTTTCATCCAGAGAAGCCCAAGTTGCTCATGATGCTGAATTTGCCAGACAGTTAGCAGAGGAACGAGATGAAATTCTGGACCAGCAAACCCATGCTCCAATACAAGATGATGAAACCCTAGGTGATTACCTAAGAGGGTTTGTGGTTAAACAGAATGAGAGGAAAAGAAAAATGCCAACAGGGCATACAAAGGCTGAGCATAGAAGATTTTTGATCAATTTTGCCTACTCAGCTGGAATTCCAAAGAAGATGGCTCAGTCCATGAATACAGAGAGGCTGCAAGAAATTCATGATAAGGAAATGGAAAAACGAAAAACAGCTAAAGTCTCCCATCAAGTCCAAAGCCAACAGGAATCAAGTGAAGCTGGTGCCAGTAATCCAGATCCATCTGTTCAAGCTATTGCTACTAATCCCCAATCAGAAGCAATCTCTCAAGCAAAGCTTGATCAGGTAAAAAGGGTTATGTTTGAACATCAGCTTCAGAATGTGATGGAGATTGAAAAGACCCTAAACCAGCATGACTTCTCAAAACCTCTTATTACATACTGGTATGCTAAGCCAGTGGATAACATTGACTTAAGATATCATTTTGTAGTAGGAAGACAAGCTGGCCCTGAGGAAGAATATAAGAGTTTAATGCACATTGTTCAAGGGATGACCAGGGATGAGCTTACCAGAATGCATCATGTTGGATCTTTGACTCAAGTCAGGTCCTCACTTCCACTAGTCAAGCAGGTTATAAAAGATCTAAAAAGCATTTTTGATCCAGAGTCAATAAGAAAAGATATTGAAGATGCCAAGGAGATGAAGATTGCACAGGTTGATCTGTATGTAAAATCAAAGACATACAGACTCAAATTTGCAAATGGATCCAACATGTTCTTCAATTTTGAATTCTTTAATCTTCCAAGGACACTGCTGGTACAAATGAGCTTAGTGAAGATTTACTGTGATAGAGAAGAGTTGAAAAAAGAATTTTTGAAGGCAGTTAATCAGAAACTTTCACAATTGTAAGTTTTTGGATGCCTTAGTTTGTAGATAACAGTTTTACTTTGTTTTATTTCCTTATTTTTATAGAAACTTAAAAGTCTTGTGTAAAGAATTTAGGTTAGGGGGAGATTGTTGGGAAATATTCTAAGTATGTCAAGCTGTTAGATAGATTTCTCAAACTGTTAGTAGATTTTCTGTATAAGTACAAAGTTCAAGCTGTTAGTTGAAGAAGTTCGAGCTGCTAGTTCAAAAGTTCAAGCTGCCAATGTTAAAACTCAAGCTGCTCAACAGATAGACTTCAAGCTGTTCAACAGCTCAATATACAGAAAGTGCTGATATATTCAAAGATTCAGGCATATCTACTATCAGAGAAATCAACTTTTATCAAGGAAACAAATCAGAAAGCAGTATATATACATAGAATAGGTTTTTCTAATGTAAGTCTGCACGTACAAGTTTATTCAGTTGTAATTGTCTTTCTGATTAAGTTTTCATAAGCCTCTAAGGTTGTAAAACCCTAAGAACAATTTGTGTTCTTCATCTAATCAAACAGATTAGAGGTGATCGTAATCATTGACTTTGGGAATACAAATGACTTTTTGATTATTGATTGTGTTTATGTGATTATTTGTTTTGAAAGCTTTTCTTAAAACAGTTAAGTGTTATTCCGCAAACTTCTTAATTGGACTTTGATTCAATACAAGGTTATTGGTTTATACTCTGATTAATTCAAACCAGTTAATCTTAGGTAGTGAATTTTGACCTTGACAGAAACAGTACTCTTGAGGACTTCTGTGAAGAAAGAGGGATCTCACTAAACTTTTCAGCTATAAGAACTCCACAATAAAATGGAGTATCTGAAAGGAGGAATAGAACTCTAATTGAAGCTGCTAGAATCATGCTGTGTGCATCAGGTTTGCCTTCATCATTTTAGGCTGAAGCTGTCAATACCGTCTGCTTCACTCAAAAATAGATCTTTAGTGGTGAAAAGGTTCAACAAGACTCCCTATGAGTTAATCAAAGGAAGGAGGCCAAATATTAGCTATTTCCATGTGTTTGGATGTCCCTGCTTCATTCTGAACAAGATGGACGAACTGGTAAAATTTGAACCCAGAACATGATGATGATTATGTTGCTACACCCTGTGTGAATAAGTGTACTGACATAATTAATACACCAGAACCACTCAATGCTGATTTCCCTGAATCCTCTACTGATGTGTTCAACAATAGAAATTCATGTTCAACAGGTGAACAGGCTCAAGATAACAGTATGTCTGAAAATCTAGAAAGCTGTTCTGCAAGACCTAATGAAGATGAAAATGATATGGGAGAATCTTCATTGAGACATGATGCTAAGTGGATCAGGTGTCACCCCAATGATGAAATCATTGGTGACATCAACAAAGGGGTACAAACAAGATGGGACAGCTTAGGAAACTTTTGTATGTTTTCTAGCTTTGTGTCCCTGATATAGCCAAAGAAAGTGGATGATGCTCTAAAAGATGCCAATTGGATCACTGCCATGCAAGAAGAGCTCAATCAGTTTGAGAGAAACAAAGTATGGAAGTTGGTCCGTATTCCTAAAGGTAAAACCATAATTGGCACCGAGTGGGTTTTCAGAAACAAGATGGATGAGCAAGGTTTTGTTATCAGAATTAAGGCAAGACTGGTTGCTCAAGGCTATAGGCAAAAAGAAGGAATAGACTATGATGAAACAATTGCTCCAGTAGCCAGGTTAGAAGCAATTCGTCTGTTTCTAGCCTATGCTGCCCACAAGAGCATGAAGGTATTTCAAATGGATGTCAAGAGTGCATTTTTGAATGGTAAGCTACAGGAAGAAGTATATGTTAAGCAGCCTCCAGGTTTTAAAAGTGAACAACATCCAGGTTTTGTCTATAAGTTGGACAAAGCTCTTTATGGTCTAAAACAAGCCCCTAGAGCCTGGTATGACACTCTTATTGATATCCTTATGAGCAATGGCTACTCCAGGGGTAAAGTGGCTACCACATTGTTCATAAAGAAGGTGAAGTCTGATATTATGCTTGTTCGAATTTATGTGGATGACATAATATTTGGTTCTACAAATGAGTATTTATGCAAGAATTTTTCACTACTCATGAAATCAAATTATGAAATGAGTATGATGGGTGAACTTACATTCTTTCTAAGATCACAGGTTAAACAAACCTCAAATGGAATTTTCATTAATCAAAGAAAGTATACTTTAGATCTTCTGAAAAAGTTTAAATTTGATCAAAGTTCTCCCATCAAAACCCCAATGGCAACCAATGTATAATTGGATGCCGATGCCTGTGGCAAAGCTGTTTCAGTAACAGCTTACAGAGGCATGATTCGGAGCTTGTAATACTTAACTGCTAGTAGACCAGATATTATGTTTGCTACCCATTTATGTGCTAGGTTTCAAGCTGATCCTAAGAAATCACATCTAGCTGTTGTAAAAAGAATCTTCAGATACCTAAAGGGTACACCAGGTTTGGGTCTTTGGTATCCCAAAGACTCCAGCCTAGAACTAATTGGTTATTCAGATTCTGATTTTGCAGGCTGCAGGTTAGACAAGAAAAGCACAATAGGTGGATGTCAACTCCTTGGGGGTAACTTGATCAGTTGGTGTAGCAAGAAGCAGAACTCAGTTTCTACTTCTATTGCTGAAGTTGAGTACATTGCTGCTGGAAGCTGCTGTGCGCGAAATCTATGGATGCAACATGAGCTTAAGGATTATCGACTTGTATATAAGAAAACTTCTATTCTATGTGATAATACAAGTGTCATAGTTATCTCCAACAATCCAGTTTTTCATTCCAGAACAAAGCATATAGAAGTCAGACATTACTTTATCAGAGATTACATCCAGAAAGGTAATGTGGAGGTAAGTTTTATTTCCACAGATGAACAGCTTGCAGACATTTTCACCAAGCCTCTTGATGAAAACAGGTTTAATTACCTTGTAAGCAGGCTGGGCATGTTAAATAAAAGTGACTAACTGTCAATGATGTTCTGAAGATCACTTGTACAAATCTGTCAGGATTTCTCAGAACAGCTTGGACAGATAAGGTCTTACTTGTTCTATACTTATTCAGTTTCTGAAAACTTGGACAGCTTAGACATATAACAGGTTTGCTAAAATACGTTTTAATCCCAAACTTGTATAGTTGCACAAACCTCCAACCTGCTCACTCTCTCAATCTGTCATACAAGGCATTGTCTTGTAACCTGATCAGCTATTGAATAGGCTTCACATTGAAACCTGTTCACACCTAGCTGCACAGGTTGCATGAACAGCTTGAGGAAGTGATCAGTTTGTAATGAAACCTGTTCATTACAAGTTTAGGCAACAACTTAGATCATCAGTTTTAATTACCTTTCTTCACATTTATGTTACTTAAATTACGTATTTATTTAACTTAATTATGTATGGATAATGTTTGTGAATGCGTGTTAGTAGTTAAAAACGTCAAGTGGTCTGACAACCGTTCTCACATGGCAAACCGTTCTGTTTTCTGTTAAAGAACATTTCAAATCAACCGCCCAAGCCTTTCTCTCTCCTACTCACTCACATTCAAATCCTATAAATACCTCCATCACTGTTTCGTCTTCTTCTTCTCTACTGCTTCCTTAACTACCTAAAAAACCTTAAATCGACTAAGTGTCAAGCATCATTCATCCTACTACCTTCCAAATGGCTCACCAAAACAACCCCCTGCCACCAATATTCGTTGGTGATGATGTTCAAAAACATCCCTCTGTCAGCACAATGCTCACACTCAAACCCACCAACTACAAAGGCAACCTAACCATTACCAAAAACTGTATGGGAAAGGGTTATGAAAAAATGGTGGAGTTTCAGCAAGCCCAACACCTACACTATGCTATGACTGCCTCTCCTGGTGTCCTGTACCAGGAGATGGTTTACGAGTTTTGGTACACGTGTTCGTATGACCCTTCAACCAAAACCATCAGGGGGACTATTCTTAATGGGTCTCAAACCATTGAGATAACTACTGCTCTTCTCAGGGAAGTTCTTCATCTTCCTGTTGCTGAAACCTATGATAAACCATAGCCTGAGGATGATCAGATGGGCAACCTGCTACGCTTCCGTGGCATAGCAGAACCAAAAGTATGAGCTACATTGTTCAGGAGGGACTTATCACCCACTTACAATTTTCTATTCGCCTCTGGGGTGATGTCTTTTTGCTGCAAAGTTGGTTCATTTGACCAGCTCAGTAGGGATGAAATTCACATAGTCCTGCAGTTTGTGGATGGGACTACACTGAACATGGCTAGATGGATTTTTGTCAATTTGAGGAACTTGGTGCAGCAAGAACATCGTCCTGCTGCTGTCAGATACCCAAGATTCTTAAGCCTCGTCTTCAAACATGTATGTGGTGAGCCTCTCTACACTTCTCAACCATACTTGTCAACTACTGTGTTTCATGTGATAGGAAACAGGGTTTTCTACACCCCATTTCTTGCCAATGAACCCCCTCTGTCAACACCAATGAGGAGGTTACTTGGTTTGGTGGAAGGACCCTCTACTGTGAGGGTGGATTCAGTAGCTGCTCCCAAAGGAAAATCCAAATCCAGACCTAAGGTAGTAAATAGGGGCCTGGAATCGACTTAAGCTTAGCCAATCCGCAAGAAGGCTAAAACAGTTAAGTCTAAGTTTGTTCCTTCAGCCTTATTGGCTGAGGGGGGGGGGAGCAGACTCCTCACCCTGGTTCATCTATTGAACCTGAAGCCTTTGCGGCTGGTGCCTCTGTGGCACCTGAGACCATGGAACAGGTTAACCCTCCTGTTTCTGACCCAGTCTCACCTCCAGTCCAAAAAGCTAATCACTTCTCCACAACATCCATGCTCCACTTCATCCCTCAAATCATATAACAGATGCAAATCCTTAGCCAAAAAGAAACCATCATCCCAAACTAGCCCCTCTGACCCCTCCTAACAGACGTCAGTTGAAAAAGAAGCAATCCCTGCTGCTTCTCCTATTTTGGGAGAAAGTTTAGCACACTTGGAGCAGGCTTCACTCCATATAGAGTCCACCCAGAGTCAGCCCAGATCCTCTAGTTCCTCCCAACAGGAACAACTTGTACAAAAGGAGACTACCACATCCACTATCCCAGCCTCCCAACAGGCTGAGGATATTGAAAGACAGGAGTCCAATCCACTCCATACAGAGTTCACACAGTCTCCACCTCATACTTCTCATACACCATATGAGTCTGCACGAGGTGCCAAAGCTACTAGAATAGACCATCCAGCAGATCAGCCTCAAACTTCAGCTCTTGATGATGCAGCTGTTCTCTACCCAACAGCTGTTGAAGGACCATCAACCCAGGCTGAGGAACCTGAGGGAATAAACCATCCCTCTGGTGACGTTGCTCCCCAAGTGCAAATTCCACCATCAGGTTTCACCACTAATGATGTTGAAATGCATATCCCTTCTCCCCATGAAGAGGTGCCTGAAAACCAAGGTACTACTGAGGGAACCACCACAGGTCTTGTTGAAGGTGCTACAATACAAGCAGCATCTGAAAGGCCACCAACTCCTACCACTTCCCCTCATGATGCAGATATAGCCACTGCTGAAGGTTTCCTTGACCTTTCCAAGCTAGGCCATCTAACTTATGCCCAGGATATGGAATTACTCTCCAAAGTCTCTCTGCCTTCCCTCACTAATCCAGAAACTCCTACATCCTCCCCATCAACATCACATTCCTCACCCTCTAACCAATCCAAACAATCAACCCATACTCCTCCATCTCCAAAACATCTTCCTTTTAAGGATCAGCTGTCATTGCTGACCAACAAAGTTGGTTCTTTGGAAACCTCCATGACCTCCCTACCTTCTATCATATTAGACTCTGTGTCTGCTCAACTTCAGGGGTTCCTTGATTCAGTCAGGACTTCTTTTCCAACCCCTGCTCCTCAAGCTGACCAATCCTCTCAGCTTCTTGCACTCACTAAACAGCTGCAAACACTATCCTCCACTGTCTCATCTATTCTTTCTACCCAACAGGACTCTGTGTCCTCCCTGTCAGCTATTTTTCAAAAGCTGTCAGCTCTCCTTGACACTTGCACAAATACTCTCCCTTTCACTTTGGCCAGCTTGAACACCATAGTAGTCTATCTGTCCAATTCTGTGTCCTCAAACTTTCATGATATGCATGATTCTCTTGAAGTAAATCTTGCATAGCTTCAAACATTGGTGTTCACAGCTTCTGACAGAGAAGCTATTGCTCAGCTGTCATCCCTTGCTATTTCTCACCCTACCTCTCTTCAAACCTGTATTACCCAACTTGCAGAGGTTAAGGATAACTTGGATTTCTTAGTGCCTAGCCTTGTTGGTTCCAAACCTGCTGCCCAGCTTGCTGGATTCGTTCCTTCAAGAAGACCCATTGTTGAAGGCTCTGTGCCATTTCCTTCAAAGGGGGAGAAGATATCTGCCTCAAAGACTAAGTCTAAGGGGGATTAATCTTCATCTCCCTCTAAGGAGTATCAACATCAGTGGGACGAGCAGCAGGTCTTTCCCAAACAGATTCTGCTGCAGATATATCCAAAAATACTGAAGCTGCTCAGCCTACTCAGGCTGGATCTCTAAACCCTGCACCATCTAAGGGGAGGATTCTGTTCCTGGGGACAGGCCAAGCAGAAGGAGACAGCTGATCTTGGGGCAAACTGAAGAAAAAGAAGAGGAAGAGGAAACTGAAGCTGTCATAACCAGAACATCTAAAGGGAAGAGAAAAGCCTTAGTGGACACTGACTATCTCAAGGTTGCTCAACTAAAATTTGATAAGTCTCGGGCCAAAGACATGGGTCTCCCTATGGAGACCTACTATAAATTCAAAGAAGAGCAGCTTCAGATCCTAGAAAGGCAAAAGAAAGAAGAAGCCTCTGCTAAAGCTGCAAAGGCCTTTGCATAAAAGGAGGCAAAAAAAAGCTAAAATGCCTTCCTTGGATGTTCAAAGGAAACTGCTAGAGGTTGCCAATGAGTCAGTGACTGAGAAAGAGGGAGAGAAAGAAAAGGGTGCTCAGGTCTTAGTGATCAAGTCAAAGCCAGTATCCTCCTCAACAAAACCCCAAAAACACTTTGACAACTTGGCAAGGAAGAAATTCTTTGATGTTGCCAACAGAAGGCTTGCCAAGGAAACATTTGTCAAATCTGTCCCCATATCAAAGAAAGGCAAGCAGTGGAAGCTTCAAATAACCAGGATAGGTGCTGAAGGTCCAGAATTGGAAGCATATGAACACACTGATGTTTCTTGTATGGGGTATAGAGAGTGGCTTGAATTGGCAGTTGCCTTGAGTCAGTCTAAATCTGTAATTGCTAAGACTATCAGGGCATATGTCAAAACATTAATGGAAAGAGTTAAGAACCTGGGCCTGATATCAGAAGAACAAATCAAGGGTACCTCAGTGGTTGAACCTAAGATTAAGGCCAGGAGAAAGAGGAAGGATACTGAGCTGGAAGAACTTCTAATTACGATTGATCAAGGCATTCTAGCTGTTGAGATTAAAGAAGTGAATCACAGCCTGTCCAGAGGAGTGGGAACGTGAGGAAGACAAGCTTATTAGAACATGAGTTTGGGGTATTTTTTATATATCCCCTAACAAAGAAAACATGTTTATAGAGAGCATCTGATCTGCATAAGGTTGGTCTTAAGCAGCTCATAGCTTTCAGACTTGCCAACTCCTTGGAACAGCTGAAACGCTTCTATGAGAGAGGAGAGCTTCAACACCCTGACTTCATGTTTCTGAGACATGAAATTAAACAGATTGATGACACCATGGAGCATTTCTTACAGTTGTTTGAAGAAAGACCTCTTCAGCTTGAAGGGACATCTACTGCTGAGTAAATGAAGAATGGAAGATGCCCATTAGTTGGACATGCTTGCCATTATTTGCTCCCACTATCAACAGTCCAAATTTGTTGAAACTTGTCCTTGTGCATATGTTGTACTTCGTTACATTAGTTGTAGTTTTCTTATTACATCAGTTGTAATCTACTTTAGTACATCAGTTGTACTTTTGTAACAACATGTTTTGTTTGTAATCAAACTCAGTGTATATATAAACTGATCTTTTATTTTACTTCAATGTTGTAATTTCATTTTAGCAAAATGTATTGTAATAATGTATAGTGATTATTGTTAGGATCAGCTTAGACTGATTATTGCAAATAGGGTGAGATTGTTAGGCAAAAAATGGCATCTGTCAAACCTGTTCTACATCTTAGGGGGAGACTATTAATCAAACCTGTTTGATGCACTTGAAGGTAAAATTTAGGGGCTGATTAATGCGTTATTGAAACCTAATAAGTGATTTGCAATATTAGTCAAAGCTGTTTACCCTGTTGCATATGTTGCAACTAAGGCAGATTGTCCAAACTGTTCTACTCTGATGAATAGGCTGGACATAAACTGTTTACACTGCTCTAACCTGTTGAGAAATTTGGACAAATTCCAAGTGTTTTGTTCTTTGTGAACAGAACCTGTTCTTTGTGAAACGGCTAAACACTTTATGGAACATGTTTCCATGTCCTCATGTATTGTTTTGGACTACAAGATCAGTTTACAAAGTCGAAGAAAAGTTGAGAAACAGAAGTTGCAAAGACTACCTACGCCGTTCTGTTACATAAACACAAAGTGGATATTTGAAATGGGTGAAAGACCATTTCTTATATCAAAATGGCATAAACAGAAGATGAAAGGTTTTAAGTTCGCATTCTTCTTTTAGTTAACGCCTTCTACAATAGAGACAAAAAGGAAAAGACAAAGATTCTAAATGTAAAGACAATTCTGCTTTGTCAGAACGTGCCGAAAAGTTGTTTTATCTTTTTGGAAAGACATCCCCCTATCTCTATGTCCAATAAGGAAGCTTCACTAAGATTCTCAGTGAGACTATAAAAGGAAGTTTCTAAGGAATGTGAGATAACCAAGAGTGTGATATTCAGAACGTGCAAAGAAGTGTGTTTTCATGCATGCAAGTCTGCTTGAATAAAATAGTAAAGTGTGTCCAAGTTGTTCTTGTTCAAGTTGTCCGTCTTGTAAATAGTGAGTTCATCTTAGTGAGTGTATTCATTGTATCTAGTCTGAGTGTGTCATAGATTAGTTAAACATCTGTTGTATCTGTGATCTCAGCTTGAACTATTCCGCAGTTCAGGGTTGTTTGTAACTAACACTTGTTGATAGTATACACAAACATTGAGAAAAGTGTGTTGAATTTTAAATAGTTGTATTCACCACCCTTCTACAGCTTAGAGCAACATACTAGGGAAACCTTTTTGGGACATAGAATGTCCCGTTTAGGGTTTACATAGCTGGAATCCAAGTGTGGGATTATTATATTCCTTGGACAGAAGCTATTCAGATTCTGAACTTCAGAAGCAGGGAACCTCCAACTCGTCGCAATGGGACGAACGCGGCTGCGATGGATTGCACGGGGTTGAGCGCGATTTAGGGTTCATGTGCATAGGCCGCATTGTGAGCTTGCCCCGCGATGGGGTGGCAGTGCAGCCGCGATCACCCTATTCGGGCCAGATTAGGCTTTTGGGCCATGGGGCCTAACTGAGATTTGTTTTGGGGTCAGTGACTTAAGTTATTGATTATGGGATATACGGGGCTTATCTTTTGAGTTGTGATTAAACTGGGAGGATTCGTGGTGTATCCAAGGATTGACAAAGATAAAGTTGAGACAGATTTGGGTCAGCGGGACTAGTGATAGTTGGGTTGATTCAGGTGAGTAGACGAGTTCTTTTATAAAGACATGTCACCTATTTTGAGTCTTCCAGTGTGTATACTTCATATGTGTATATATGTATGTATGTATGTGTGTCTATATATATATATATATATATATATATATATATATATATATATATATATATATATATATATATATATATATATATATATATATATATATATATATATATATATATATATATATATATATATATATATATATATATATATATATATATATATATATATATATATATATATGTTATTATAATGTAGGTCCCGAGAGGTTCCTCAAAGTATATAGCTTTAAGCTGTGTAGAGGGGGTGAATACAACTATTTAAAAACTACACACTATATTCTCAATGTTTGTATGTATTATCAACAATTTGTTAATTACAAACAAGCTTGAATGCGGAATAGTTCAAGCTGAGATGACAGATACAACAGTATGTTCACTAGTCTGAGACAAACTCAAACTAGTATACAATGAATACACTCACTAAGAAGCACTCACTGTGTTTACAAGACTTAAGGGAACAGCTTATGTAAAACAGCTTAGACACACAGATACTGATTTACATAGAAGGCTTGCATGCATGAAAATCACACTTGCACGTTCACTCTTGGTTTCAGCACTTAGCTTTCTTCACACTTCTTTCTGTCCTTAGAAGCTTCCTTATATACTCACTCAGAGGATCTAAGAGAAACATCTTCATTGGACGGAATAAAAAAAGGAGAGGAAGTCTTGTTGAAAAGACAACATAACCTTTTCTTCACTTTTCTGAAAAGCAGACTTGTCTTCACATGTGCAGAACTTTTGTCTTTTTACTTTGTCTACTGTTGCATTGCCTTTAACTAATTTAGGAATGTCAACTTTGCGTCTTTCTTCCTTGTAAAAGCCTATTTTGATATAAGAAAAAGGTCTGTCACCCTTTTTCAAATAACTTTTTGTCTTCACGTTACAGAACAGCTTGGGCAGACTGAGCAGTTCTGTTTTCCACTTTGTCTTCGACTTTGTAAACTGATCTAGCAGTAAAAAACAATACATGATGACTTGGAAACGTATTCCATAAAGTGTTTAGCCTGTTCACAAAGAACAGGTTTCTGTTCACAAAGAACAGAACACTTTTAAAAAATTGCCCAAGCTGCTCAACAGGTAGAGCAGCGTAAGACAGTTTATGTCCAGCCTGTTCAGCAGACAGAGCAGCTTGGACCAAACTGTCTTAGTTGCAACACATGCAACATATAGAACAGCTTTAGACTGATATTGCAAATCATTTTCAGTTTCAATTAAGGCATATAACAGGCCCTTAAATTCAACCTTCAAAAGCATCAACAGGTTGATTATAAAATCTCCCCCTCAGATGTAGAAACAGGTTTGGACTGAAGGCCTTTTTGCCCTAACAATCTCCCCCTATTTGCAATAACCAGTCTAGCTGGTTCTATCAAAAATCACTATATATTTTTACAGTACATTTGCTGAAATAAAATTACAACATTACAGTAAAGTAAAGATCAGTCTATATTATACACTGATTTCTTGATTTCATACAACAACCATGTTTTACAAGAGTACAATCTTAAGTACTAATGTATTTTACAACTAATGTAAAAAGGAGAGTTACAACATATGTAACATAGAGTACAACTAATGTAATTGACTGTTTTGTTGGGAGAAAATAATGGTAAGCCTGTCCAACTGTGGACAGCTTCCATTTCTTCACCTTACCCAGACGGTTAGATGACTTCATTACAATGGAGAAGGTCCTGAACATCTTTTCCAGTTCTTCCCTTGAATCCTCAAGTTCCTCAACTTCACTTCTGATGATCATGAACTTGGGATCATTGAGCTCTCCTCTTTCATAGAAGCCTCTGAGCTGATCCCAGATGGCTGCTCTCCATTTGCTAGACTGCCTAAATGAAACTGCAAGTCTGAAGGCGGCAAGTTGTCTCAGATCAACTTTGTACAGCTCTGAGGCTCTTTGGAAGCACTTCTTTTGAGTTAGGGGATCTACAAAAAATGCCCCCAGCTCAGGTTCTTCAATAATCTTGCCATCCTCAAACTCTATTCCTTTAGGCAGACTATGATCAACTCCTTTTATTTCAATGGCATAGTCGCCCTGTTCAATCAGCGTAAGGAGTAGCTCCATCTCTGTATCCTTCCTTGTTCTCCTGGCCTTTATTTTTGGATGTGTCACAAAGACACCTTCACTAACTTCCTTAGAAATCAGGCCAAAATTCCTTTACTCTTTCCATCAACTTCTTGACATATGCCCTGATCTGTTTAGTAGTTTCAGACTTTGATTCACTCAGGGCAACTGCCAGCTCAATCCACTCCCTGTATCCCATCTGAGCTACATCAGTGTGGTCATAAGTTTCCAATTCTGGGCCTGTTGCACCCATCCTTGTTATTTTAAGCTTCCACTGACTGCCTTTCCTTGATACAGGGACAGCTTTGACAATTGCTTCCTTGGCTAGCCTTCTTTCAGCAACATCATGAAACTTTTTCTTAGCCAAGTTGTAAAAGTGGTATTGAGCTCTTGCATGGGGTACTGTTGATTTGGTCACAGAGACCTGAGTACCTTTCTCTACTTCCTTCTCTTTCTCCCCTGCTGATTGTCTGGTAGCTTCCATTATTTTCTTTTGCACCTCCAAGGTAGACATTTTAATTTTCTTTGCTTCTTGGAGTGCAAAGGATTTAGCAGCTTTAGTAGATTCTTCTTCTTTTCTCAATTCCTCCAGAGCTTGAAGCTGTTCTTCTCTAAACTCAAAGTACTTGTGCATAGGAAGACCCATCTCTTTAGCCCTGGCCTTGTGAAATTGAATTTCTGCCTGTTTTTGCTGTATGGGATCATCAGCTGCCTTTTCTTTTCCTTTAGCTGCTGCTGTAGTGACAGCAGCCTCAGGAATTTCCTCTTCCTCTTCTTCTTCTTCAGTTAGAATTAAGTGCCTCCTTTTACTGCTAGGCCTGTCCTCAGGAATGACATCCTCCCCCTTAGACTGAGCAGGGTTTGGAGAGACAGCCTGAGTAGGCATAGCAGCTTGAGAGGCACCTTCAGCTGTACCTGTTTCAAAGACATCTGCTGGCTGACCAGTGTGAGTTGCAGACACTGGTATCTCCTTAGGAGAAGAAGTTTTCTCCCCCTTAGACTTAGTCTTCGAGGCAGATGACTTCTCCCCCTTTGAAAGAGATGAAGCAGCGACTTCAACACCTGGTGTGCCTGAAGACACAAAGTCAGCAGGCTTGCCAGCAGGTTTAGTAGAAGGTTTAGGACCAACAAGGCTAGTCACTAAGTAAGCCAAGTTATCCTTTACCTCAGTAATCTGGGAAAGACAGGTCTGAAGAGAAGAGGAGTGAGAAGCAGCTAGGGAGGTCAGCTTAACTATGTTTTCCCTATCAGATGCTATGAACAGCAAACTTTGAAGCTGTGCAAGATGTACTTCGAGAGAATCTTGCACATCACCAAGGTTTGAAGACACAGTATTAGATAGGGAGCCAATTAAGGTGGTCAGGCTGGCCAGAGTGGCAGGAAGAGTAGAAGTGCAAGAAGTAAGTAGTGATGACAGCTGTTGGGAAATAGCTGGCATTGAGGACACAGAGTCCTGCTGAATGGAAAGAATAGAGGAGAGGGAGGTGGATACATTTTGCAGCTGAGCAGTGAGTGCTAACAGCTGTGGAGAATGATCAGGCTGTGGAGTGGTAGGTAAAGAGGCCTTGAACGAATCAAAGAACCCCTGAAGCTATGCAGACACAAAGTCTGATATGATGGAGGGTAGAGAATGCATGGTGTTTTCCAAAGAACCAACTTTGTTGGTCAGTAAAGAAAGCTGATCCTTCAAAGGCAGGTCTTTGGGAGATGGAGGTGTATGGGTAGATTGTTTTGAGTGGGTAGATGGAGAAGATGATGATGAGGCTGGTTTTTGAGGATGTGATGGAGAGGGAAGAGGGACTTTGGACAGAAGCTCCATAGCCTGGGCAAAAGTAAGATGGCCCAGGTTGGAGGGATCAAGAGGTCCTTCAGCAGCGGCTGTAGCTGCATCACCAGGAGAAGGGGATGATGTTTGGGGCCTTTCAGATGCTGCTTGTGTTTCAACACCCTCATGAAGACCAGTGGTGGTTCCCTCTGCAGTGCCTTGGTCTAAAGGCACCTCATCATTGGGAGATGGGATATGCATTTCAACATCAGCAGTGGTGAAACCTGCTAATGGAATTTGCATGAAGGGAGCAGCCTCACCAGAGGGATGGTATGATCCCTGAGGTTCATCAGCTTGGGTTTTGGTCCCTCAGCGCTGTTTGGTGTAGAACAGCTGTATCATGGGGAGCAGAAGTTTGAGGCTGAGCTGCTGATGGTCTATATCAGCACGTGGGCACCTCGTGCAGACTCAGGGTGTGAGGGAGATATGAGTGGGGGACAGTGGTGGAACAGTATGGAGTGGAGAGGACTCCTGTCTTTAATATCCTCAGCCTGTTGGGAGGCTGGGAAGTTGATGGGGTTATCTCCATTTGTACAACCGGTTCCTGTTGGGGAGGAACCAGGTCTAGGCTACTCTGGGTAACTAGATTGGAGTGAAGCAGGCTCCAAATGAGCTGAACTGCTCCAAAAATAGGAGAGGAGCTGGGGTTGCTTCTTTTCAATGAACCCTGTTGAGAGGGAACAGAGGAAGTGGTTTCTTTGGGCGGTTTCTTTTGGTGCGTGGAGTGAATGGAGGAAGTGGGTGATTGTGGAGAGGGGAGAGGACTGTATGGACAGGGTGTGACTGGTTAGGAACAGTGGGGCTGCCTGTTCCATGGGCTCTTGTGCCATAGAGGCACCAGCCATAAGGCTTCAGGCTCAACAAATGAACCAGGGTGAGGAGCCTGCTCCTCTCAGCCACAGAGGCTAAGGAAACAGACTCAGACTGAGCTGTTTTGGCCTTCTTTTTCACAGGCCCAGCTTCAGCAGTTGCCAGGGTCTCTTTACAAGTTTGGACCTGGCTTTGGATTTTCCGGCGGGGAGCAGCCAGCTTCTGGGATCCACCCTCACAGCAGAGGGTCCTTCCACCAAACCTAACAACCTCCTCATTGGTGTGGATAGAGGAGGCTCATTGTAGAACTGGGTATAGAAAACTCTATCCCTATTGACAGGGAAATGCAGCGACTTAAGTAAAGGCTGAGCTAGAGTTGTATAATTGCTGACCACAAACATGTCTGAAAATGAGACTCAGAAACCTGGATAACGGACAGCAGCTGGTCTTGACTCTTGCTGTACCAGGTTCCTCAAGTTCACAAAAATCCACTTACCCAATCAAGGGTAGTCCCATCCACTAGCTGTAAGGCTATTGGAACTTCATCTTCGCTGAGGTGGTCAAATGAACCAACTTTGCTTCCAAAACACATCACCACTGAGGCGAATAGAAAGCTTAGGTAGGAAGAGAGGTCCTTCCTACACAGTGTTGCTCCAAGTTTGGGTTCTTGTCTGCTATACCACAAAGCGTAGCAGATTGCCCATTGTGCATCCTCAGCTTGGAACTTGTCATAGGTTCTCCAATTTGGTTAGATGAAGCACCTCTCTGAGCAGATAGCAGTTATCTCAATGGTCTTAGTCCCATTGAGAATTGTCCCCGATGACTTTGGTGTTGGTTGTAGAAACAGGTTGTACCAGAACTCATACACCATCTCCTGGTACAGACACCAGGAGTTGCAGTCATTGCATAGTTCAACGGATGAACTTGCAGAAATTCCACCATCTGATCGTAGCCTTTCCCACATAGTTTTTGGGATAGTGAGGTTTGCCACGTAGTTTGTGGGTTGATGGTCAGCATTGTGGTGACTGATGAATGTTTGACAACATCATCACCAACGCACCTGGAAGAAAGGGGTAGGTCTGTGAGCATTTGGGAATTCTTAGGTTGGAGAAGCAG
Source organism: Centrapalus pauciflorus (assembly GCA_020465985.1). Lineage (NCBI taxonomy): Eukaryota > Viridiplantae > Streptophyta > Magnoliopsida > Asterales > Asteraceae > Centrapalus > Centrapalus pauciflorus. The sequence goes on along the minus strand of JAANYP010005514.1, from coordinate 2,050 downwards.
AGGCAGTTAGTCGATTTTTAGGGTTCTTGAGGATTTCTGGAAATGCTGAGGAAGACATGATAAACAGTAGTTGGTATTTATAGGATTTGAATGTGAGTTTGTATGAGAGAGAAGGTTTGGGCGGTTCGATTTGAACTGTTAGTTAACGGAAAACGGAAACAGTTGTCCATGTCAGAACATTTGTCAGACCCACTTGACCTTTTTAATCAGTAACACACGTACCCACATTATCCGCAGTAGTAAGTTAAATAAAACATACATAAGTCACTTAAGTTTGAAGAAACGAAAGGTACTTAAAACTGTGGTCCAAGCTGTTGTCAACCTGTGATAAGTTGGGTCAAAACACACGCGGTTCAGTCTTCAGCTGTTCATTCCTCAAACTGTGCCTTCAGCCTGCTCTCTTTTGTAAGGCTGTTTGTGTTCATAGTTGAACAGGTTACAAAGACAATGGTCTTGTAAGACCAGTGTGGAGAAGTGAACAGGGTGAAGATTGGACCATCAGAGAAAAAGCAGGCTGGACGAAATAAACTGATTTTTCAGCCTGTTGTCATGCTCAGGGGCGGCTGTTCAAGTTTTTCAGCCAAATGACTACAGACAGAAACATGTAGAACCTGTGTCTGCCTAAGCTGTTCAGAGAGAAACTTGGCAGTGTGAAACAAACAAATCTTGACCTTTGAGAAACACTTAGTCAGCTTGTTTACTGCCCAGCTTGGACAAGGTAATTAAACCTTGTTTTCATCAGAGGGTTTTGGGATGAAATGTCCTGCAAGCTTGTTATTTGTGGGAAATAAAAACGTACCTCCACCATTACCTTCTCGAAAGGGGGTGTAGATCTCTGATGAAGTGATGTCTGGACTAATATGCTTTGTTCTGAATGAAATACTGGTGTTGGAGATGGGCATGGCACTTGTCAATTATCCACCAGCATAGGGTTTCCTATACCAAGGCCCCTAATCTTCCAAGCTGATGCTGCATCCACAGAACTGCCCACAGCAGCTCCAGCCAGCAATGTACTCAGCTTCAGCAGTAGAAGTGGATAATGAGTCTGTTCTTGCTACTCCAACTGATTAACTTTCCACCAAGAAGTTGACATCCACCTGTTGTGCTTTTCCTATCTAACCTGCAGCCTGCAAACTCAAAAGATCTGAATAGCTGTTAGTTCAAGGCTTGAGTCTTTGGGATACCAAAGACCTAAACCTGGTGTCCCTTAGTCTGAAGATTCTTTTAACGCAAGCTAGATGAGATTCCTTTGGAATAAGCTTGGAACCTGAGCACACATGTGGCAAACATACTATCAGTGCGTAGCAGTTAAGTATAGCAAGCTCCCAATCATGCCTCTGTAAGCTGTTAACTGAAACAGCTTTGCCACTGGCATCAGCATCCAATTTTAATTGGTGCCATTGGGGTTTTAAATAGGAGAACTGTGATCAAATTTGAACTTTTCAATAGATCTTCAAAGTGTACGTTCTTTGAGTTTATAAAAATTCCAGTTGAGGTTTGTTTAACCGTAATCTAAAAGGAAAGTTAGTTCTTCCCATCATTACTCATTTCATACTTAGATTTATGAAAAAAAAAATGAGAATTCTTGCATAGCTGCTCATTAGTAGAACCAAATATTAGTACCACATAAATTTGAACAAGCATAATGTCAGACTTCACCTTCTTTATAACAGTGTAGTATCCACTTTAACCTCTGGAATATCCATGCCTAGAAGGAACTCATATAGAGTGTCATACCAGGCTATAGGGGCTTGTTTGAGACCAAGAGAGCTTTGTCCCACTTATAGACAAACAACCTGGATGTGTGTTCTTTTCAAAACCTGGAGGCTGGCTTGACCTAAACTTCTTCTTGCGCTTCCCATTCAAAATGCACTCTGTCCACATCCATTTGACAATACCTTAAGGCTCTTAATAGGCAGCGTAGGCTAGATCAAACGAATTGCTTCTACCTGGCCACAGGAGCAAAGTTTCATATAATCAATTCTTTCCTCCTATCGCTAGCCTGAGCACCAGTCTGCCTATTTCTAATGACATGACCTGGCTTCACCAT